>LQNS02277718.1:2261250-2275843 GCA_001587735.2 Parhyale hawaiensis | reverse complement strand
CCTGCTGCAAATTTGTTACCAGACGATGTCAGCCTGCTGCAAATTTGTTACCAGACGATGTCAGCCTGCGGCAAATTTGTTACGAGACAAAGTCAGCCTGCTGCAAATTTGTTACCAGACGATGTCAGCCTGCGGCAAGTTTGTTACAAAAGCTACTGGCGTACTGAACAGTGAAAGTTACATTCCGCGGGCTTAAGCGATGATAATTCATTACTTCGACTAACGGTGACTTCATGATAGTTGAACAATAGATACTTCTGTTTCACTAATGTATACAAGTTATGCATATTGACGGTAAAATGGTCAAGACAGATCGCACGAGTCTGTTTCAAACATTTAAAACACATCTTAGTTATAATGTAGATGCCGCAATCATATCCTTGTCATTTTAGAAGCCTGTGCAAAGCTATTCTTTCATTTATTTAATGCTTTATTTTGCAAAACGAACTGTTTAGCGCATACTAGATTATCTATGCTTGAGTCATAAAATAAGCTAATGAAGTCGTTGCTAAATAATTAACTGTTTCATGTATTTTGTGTTAACTAATTGTTTCTCATTGCTAATATGTCGGGAAGAAAAGTGTATCTATATTTTAGTCCAAATAAATGAGTGATATTTCTTAAGAGTCGTTCATAACATTTATGTATAAATATTATTTTTTTCAAAACATCAAGCAAGTTTATTAATATATTATTATTTTTGGGGGTTAGACGTTCAGAATTTGAAGAAATACTGCCTTTTACTTTACTAAAAATTCTTGGCAATTACTTTGAGACAATCTTGAGAGACCTGCACTGCCAAGTTTTATGACGGAAACTTTCTCAATTCCTCAATCTCAGGGAAGGATCCTGTCGCTTTCGTCCCTTCTGCAGACTAATATTGATAATCTTAATCTGGTCTACTTTTAAGATGCATAATGGATTCCTTCTGCAGATATAACTGACAGCAAAATATCGTTTTTTTTTATTACTGAAAAGGATATCCCATCAGCTTCAGTTATCCGTTTCAGTGAATTTTCCTGGCAGTGTTAAGTTTAAGGATCTCTTAATATAATGTGAGACTACACGTCTACCTAACACATGCAGTATATAAGTGGTATTATTTTTGAAAGTGGTAGTCATTAATAGATTTTGTGTTCCACTTATATAAGTGTGCTATTGAGGATGAAAGTATTTCAAAACTTCTGGATAATCAAGAAAATGAAGCTACATTTACAGTAACTTTGCGTAATTTTTAACAATTGTGACTCGGTGCAGCAAGTTTTGTCAGTAGGTAGTATCCAATATGCTTTACGAAATCTATTTTCCATGGGTACCTATTTAGTCTTTTCTAGCCTCGTCAATTGACGTTTTCACTGCCGGTGCAATAGAGTGTACTGAATTGGCCATACGTACTACTATTAATTGGTTAGAACTATGCGCAGGGAAGTATGAATTTCCACTGTATGCTGATATTAATTGTCAAATTATGCACCCAGCTTAATGACATTGTCTTGTAAACTGAGCTGAAATTTAGATGTTGTAATATACAGCTGTATTCGTGGATGATGACTGAAGTGAAACACTGGAAACGGAAATACAAACCCTTCGTGGATTACCCAACAGACTGTACAGGCTGCGTTGCTGATGCGTACAACCGCCACACGTGCCTGTATTTCTTATTTTTGTCTTTCATTTCTTCAGCATAACGCACGTGCCCGACGGCTATTTGGCTCGAGTTGCGCCCCTGCGCCAGTAGAAAGATTTGATGGAGCTTTGTCTAAGACCTACTGGTGTTATACATGATGGATTTCTTATGCAACTATCGCACTAGGTGTCTTTCTTCAATACCAGTTATTGAAGAGATAAGTACACACTGAACGTTTATGCATCGAAAAGCTACGTAATTGTCTTTTTGCCGATCGATATTCTGTAAAAACTGCTCGCCATGATTACTTGATTTATCAATTGTATCACTGCAATACCTATATGATTATTTTGTTTTAAGTTCAAAGTCGATAACAAACCGAATGAAATAAAGAATTTGGCGTCAACATCCTTACATTATTTGATCAAGTCGCATTACCTTGCTTAGTAAATAACTTCACTGATCTTGACCCAAAAATCGCCGCTTAAAACGCCGGTTTCTCGTAAGAGCTGCATTGTATAATACTCCATCTATGAAATACACTCATTCATACAGGTTTAAATGGATAACATTTCATGTAGCTTTGCAGTTCGCTTATCCTAAAAACAGTAATTGTGACCTACGTTTCCCGTAGCTTATGACCCATAATTCTGCAGCTATAGCTTAACCGGAAGATGGCTGTTACTGTATATTCTTCTATACTTTTCTGCCTCTTCTCGCTATAGTGCACCATCCTACCTTGCCCTTTCTTAACTTTATTACGATATTTCCCCATCACCTTATGACGCACCATCACTGCCTCGCCCTTCTCTAACTTCTATACAATATTTCCCCATCACCTTTGTGGTGCACCATCACCCCCTCGCCTTTCTCTAACTTCTATACAACATTTCCCCATCACCTTTGTAGCATAGCGTGCAGCACTCCTTCACTTTTCCTTAACTTATATACAACATTTCCCCATCACCTTATGGCACACTACCACCACCACTCCCTCACCTTTCCCGAACTTATGTACAATATTTCCCCATTACTTTATGGCACACTACCACCACCACTCCCTCACCTTTCCCGAACTTATGTACAATATTTCCCCATCACCTTATGGCACACTACCACCACCACTCCCTCACCTTTCCCGAACTTATGTACAATATTTCCCCATCACCTTATGGCACACTACCACCACCACTCCCCAAACTTTTCTGCAATTTTTTCCCGTTTGCTCGCAGCACGCTCCACCACCTCGCACCAGTCCCCCTTGCTCCTCTTCTGAACGTCCCGCAAATGTTGTGTTAATGAAACTCCGCATCTGTACCTTCTTGTTATATTGCATCGAGTGATCGTATTCCATTGTTGAAGCTAATGGCTCGTAAAGCGCAGCAGTAGTGGCTTTGATCGTACTTCTATGACTTGAATTACCCGTAACGCTCTTACTGTCTGCCCCGTGGCTGATGGAGAGAGGTGTAGCTCTTCTTGGCTTCCTTCTTCCGTGGACCTCACAGATTTGTTCTCTGCTAAAATAATTGACTTTGAAAAAAGCTGGCTGGTGTTTGTACTCGAGTCTGCTGCCTAATGGATATAATCGGGGCGCAGACGGCCTTCTTCAGTTATATTTCTAAGACCTCGATACGTGTGCAACGGACGTGTTTTCTTTCTATGATGCGGCTGTGCTTTTAAGAAGTCTTGTTTGGCGCTTACTTGTCTATATAATTAATTCATTATGCATTATGTTCCATGCAATCTATCTAACTTGCAGTCATAACATTATGTAACTTCATGGCATGTATATTACATAGCTGTACGGTAAATATTTTACGTAGGTAATGTTACGCAAAGTATTCTTTGTAATTGTATACCAATGGTTCTACATACGTAACTTTACGGTTAATGTTTTATATAGCTATTCACTTCATATATCCTGGAATTTTATAGCCAATGTTAGAGATCAAACTTACCTTACATAAGAAGTGCAAGTTTCCTTCAGTTTATAAATACTATATATAAATACATGTATTTTTTTTTTCTTGAGTACTTTATTGTTTGTTCAAGGATGTTCTCAAATGACTGTGCTATAATTGTTAAAATATCTACAAGCAAACTGATTAATAGCCACTAGAAAAGAAAAAAATTAACTATTACAAGCAAAAAAATATATGTTTCCAATTTGCACAAAATTGTCATTTCAGTAGTTCCCTATTTATATCTTTCTGGGTGTGGAACTTCTGCCGCGGCTAGTTTTGGCGCAGCTACTATAGCCAACACAAAAATTTGTTACTATGTGCCTCATTAGTTCTCAACTCTCTACCACCAAGGGTTAACGTATCAGGCAAAGTTATCGCTACGGGAGATCTGATTTTGGTCCGTCAATTTAATATTAACCCTAGAAAACAAACGCTACATCACTATCGGTAGGTACCGCTTAGGTATATGGAACGTTTTGCTCATGGTTAGTAAGGCGCAGGTAAACGACGTCCAGCTGTCCACTAGTATACTGTCCAATGGGCTGCCAAAAATATTTCGACTGCTGCTCTGTCGCTTGTAATTTCATTGCTATTATGTGCCACGCTCAGGAAATAATTTGGCTGAATCGTGTGGTGAGCAATGAGACGTGTGGTGAGCAGTGAGACGTGTGGTGGGCAGTGAGACGTGTGGTGAGCAGTGAGACGTGTGGTGAGCAGTGAGACGTGTGGTGAGCAGTGAGACGTGTGGTGAGCAGAGAGACGTGCTCACAGCGCAAAAAAAAATATTGCATTTACTAGAATCAACTGAAAACTTGGAGCACCCACGACCAATTATAAGACTCGGATATTGTATCGGGAAATGGACAACTTTCATTTTACTGTATTTCTTCGAGATTAAAACAATCGCCTTTCACCAAGTCCAAGTAATCATCATATAATCTTATATCTGACTACAAGAAGAAAATTCACGTTCTTTTAAAATAGTTTTAGGTTGGAACTTTATGAGAACGGGCAATTGAACTTCAAAAAAAGGAGTCGTTCGAACGTCTCGGACAGTTAGCGCTCGTGTCAGCGAGTTTAACGCTATCTGGCAATAATTTCTAATGGATTTTTTATCTTTTAGTGCAGTAACTTTTTGCAGGACAGACGCTCCTGCGGAATTGTGAAAATACGTGCGAATTTTTGGCTCAGGAACCCGATTTGTGTAAGGTCATATGCTCATATCCTTATAAAATGATATTTTGTTGCTGGACAATTAAGTTTAAACGCTTATGGGAAGACAAATACCTGTGCGGTTGGGCCTCTTTCGGCATGTAGCGTTTTATGTAACTGATGTTGTATAGAATGCTTTGGCGACATAAAACGGAGAATTATTGTATCTAACACCTCCTAAATTGAAACGCTTGTGTAGTAAGTTGCAAAGTATTTAAGAGGTTTTTGGATCCATGCCATGAAGAATGCTCGAATCTAACGCCCCTTAAACACTTCTCCTGTTTGCTCTTGTAGAAATAAGCCGCTAGAACGCTTACTGAGCGAAAGAATACCTAAGGTGTTCCAACTAAAACGCCTCCACCTGTCCATAAGCACGGCGTCGTGTCATGAGTTATGAAGAAAGTGGCGCCTATATGGGACAACGAATACCTAGCTATGCCCGCCTGCACACAACTGCCCCTTTAGGCACTACTCAGCTCCCTGTCTCAGCCTCTTATTAATAACGTTCGTGTCCGCTGCCAAATCATGTGACCGCACACGCACACTCACACACTTACGTACACGGGCACTTACAAGCGCACGCACACGTCTGCCACCCGCTACCATCGCGCCCGTGCCTACTTTTCTTACCGCATCATTTTGCAGACAATAACTTACTCTTTATTGACCTGTTGGTCGAGAAATACCATCGAACAATGTTTAATTTTAGGGTGGAGACTCTCCGCCCTGACCGTTCAGTAACCTTGTCAATTCTATTTACAAATCTGGATTTCAGTGTCTCGTAACAGTTGAGTGTTTGGTACTAATAACTGACTGAGTACAAAAAAAGCCCTCAATGTACTCAGTGTTTGATAACTTAGCATGGTTTCGCATTTCATATCATTCACTGTAATGTGTATTTAATATATATGCATATATATTGTTTCGGGGGAACTTTTTTCAAAGAATGTTGAAAACGGAGTCTAGTATCTTCAGTTACACCAAAAAATTCACCCAATCTTTTTTGAAAAAATAATTATGAAGTTATAGCCCTAATGAGTAGTTTTTATCTACCTCATGGGCAACAAAAGGGACGAAAAAAGCTCCATTATTACCTTCTCCAATGAGGTTGTGTTTTTGTCCTGTTTATCTGACTGGTTGTGTGTCTGTCTCTTTGTCTGTTATTCTTGTTGATTTTTTTGTCTGTCACCAAGACTACTCAAGAAGTTATGGACGGAACTTTATGAAATTGTTGTTAGGCATGTTGGCAGTAACAGATGATTGACTTGTGAAGATCCGTTCAACCGTTTGTTTGTTTGTTTGTTATCACCCGCGAACGAAGTGAGAGAGGTGATAATGTTTTCGTTGAAGATTTAAGTAAATATATAAATATGTATATTTGTATGTCTGTCCACCCAAAAAGTGGTCGAAGGAGTTGAACAATCTTCATAACTTTTTGTTGGGAGTTTGGTAGGTTGACCTAGATGTGATCCATGTCAAAAAATGGGCGCAGCTGACCATAAAAAAATGACATGAAGAAATTTGCTCTCCACCCAAACTCCCAAAAACTGGTAGAAGGAGTTAAGGTATAATCATGATTTTTTTGCAGGGAGTATTGTGAGTTGCCCTTGATGTGACCTATGGCAAAAAACTAGGATTAGCTGGCCTTAGAAAATGACAGTGGTGGAATTTGCTCTCAACCAAAAAAAAAAGGTATAAAGAGTTGAGCTATGATCATGATTTTTTGCAGGGAGTCTGGTGGGCTGTCCTCTATGTGACCACACCAAAGAACTAGGTTTAGCCGCCCATCAAAAATGATGGTGATAAAATTGGCTTCTGCCGCGGGTGATGGTCTTGCGCCACGAAGCGTTCTAGTTTGTTTATATATCTGCCTAGTTTTTCTTAGTACCATAACTCAAAAAGTTATGGACCACTATTTCTGAAAGTCTCATTAGTTGTTAGGTTTTTCACGAAGAGTCATATGGACCAAATTTCTGCTATGATTTGTTTTTCGTTTGTCTTTGTGTTTGAATTTATGATTGATGATAACAACATAACTCAAAGAGTTATTAACGGATGTTCATCAAATTTACATGAATTGTTAAAATGTTAAAAGACATGAATTGGTTTCGGTGTTTGACGAATGTTTGTCAGAATGTTTGTTAGCAACATAACTCGAAAAGTTGTAAACGGATATTCGAGAACATTACAAAAGCTGTTTTTACTGTCGAAAAACACAAATAATTAGATTTTGGTGCTGATACAAAAGAAATAATGGTTTCATAACCAATTGAAATTTTTCGTTACCGTTGGCTTGCTTGGTGAAGGTGACTCTCAGAGTGCTCTAGTTCGTAAAGTTATGGACGGATCTTCATGAAATTTGCTGGGATTCTTGGGCATATTAGGGGAAAAGTTAATTACCTTCTGGTGAAAATTCGTTAAATTGCTTGTTTGTTTATCTGTTTGTTTGTTTGTTTGTTTGTTAACATTGACTAACCTTGCCTTGCTTAGTGGATGTATGCGCTCTCAGAGTGCTCTATCTAGCAAGTGCAATTCTAAACTCATTTTCCTATGAATTTTTTATAACAAATATTATGACTGGCTTAGGAAATCGTCATCATTGGCAAATGCCATTAAAAATCGTTTTCAACGTTCTGTTAACAGCAGAACTAGTTAAAAATTTCATAATAGTCACAATGACTGTAATTGTGGCTTCATTCATGTATTCAGTTTTGATTCTATGCTATGCCATTTAGAAAAAAGTTGCTCTCATATATGAAGTAAAGAATTGCACTGTGTTAATGCTTTTCTCAATGCAGTAATTAGTTCTGCTACTTTGTATTATTTCAAAGTCCGCTGCTCTTTCGTCTCTCGCTTCGTTGATTTCATTGCTCCGTAATAGAAGAGCAAGCGTGTGTTGCAGAGCTTGTAAAGCTTCAGCAGACTGATGCCCAGCGGTGCTCTCTTTCTTTGCCAATTGGTCTTTCTGAGCTGTACAAATATTGTGGCATTCTCTGCGCGTCTCCAGTCACTTGGAGTTAAAGAGATGTCTATTTTTCCGTCTGTCTTCTATTCGACGTTGTAAATTTAGTTACCTATTGACCGTCTCTTGCTGTCTGTATTGTCTAGGAATATGTAAGTTTAGGGAATTACCTGTCTCAAGCTATTTCGTATTGGAACTGCAGGGTTAACAAAGGCTCCGTCCCTGCTTCCCTGTCGTTTAACGGAAACAGCACATCAAGATAATGGGTTCTGTCTGGAGTCTTGAGTCTAAGACTTTAAGGAGTAGTAATTCTTCAATGAATAAGTTGAAGCTCGCTGCACATTGGTTTTAGCAGCCATCCCATTGTCATTAATTCGATAGAATTTCACGCAGTTTTTCGATGAGCCTAAGCCAAAATATTTCTAGTTGATTTTGCATTATTTCTACTGAAACACCTCTTTTGATAGTCTTAGTATTTTTTTAGTTCTAACATGAAATGTATATTTGTCATAGTTGTTCATGTCTGCACTTCCTTCCAAATTGCCAGTCCTTTCAAATGGTCCGTACGTGAATATTCTATTTTACCTAGCGTATATCATTGCGAAAAAGCTTTCCTTTACAAGGAGCCATCCGCTTCTGAAGAATGAAGATCGGACTTTGCACTTTAGTGCTTGCGCCTTGCTCCCAGTATCTTCTTTAGTTTCCAATGAATTGAAGAGGTCGGCGTGGTATGTCTGTGTATTTTATTTGTAAATACTTTTGCTCTGCTTGAGTCGGGTAGAAACAGCGTTGCTGATTAAATTTGTTGTCTCTTCCCTGTTTGTTCATATTCGTAAAGATAGGGCGTGTTCTATTGGGACGTGAAAGTCGATCTAAGCCAAGCCAACTTGACTTAACTTGTCCGGAGCAGTCGATAGGAACTTTAGGTTCGTCACTTTGAATCGCGTTGCAGGTGTTAGAAGCCACCCGCTTATATTGAACCGACTGAAATCAATATATATACTATGTAATATGGAGTTTATAAAAGCCTCACAGGTGATCAATTTTAAGTCAACGAATGTGAAACTTGAATAAACGGGACGAAGTCGGGACACCTGACTGCAATTTCAGACAAGTTAAGTGTAGTGTGTTTGGCTTAGATCGACTTTCACTTCCCAATCGAGCACACCCTTAGAGGGGTAGTTGGGGGCGGAACCCTTGTATTTGCTTGTTCACTTTCGCAAACTTGAAGTCAAAATTGGAAGAGTACGGCACCCCAGCATTTGCTTAGTCATTTTCATAAAATTAATGGGATTATTAAAAAAGTGCATTACCCTCGCATTTATTTATTCATTTTGATAAAATAAAAGGAATAATTAAAGAAATGCAGTAACCTCGCATTTGATAGTTCATTTTTTGTAAAATTATAAAAAAATAATAGGAGAAATACGGGTTCCTGGCATTTGCGTATTCATCTCCATAGAATTAGAGAGGTACGGTAATAGGAGCATTAAGGTGACCTCGTCGAATTCACCGATAGCATTAAAGTAATTCAAATGATGGTTGCGGCACTTCTACGGTAAGCTATTCATGTATCTACTTGCTAATCGATTTATGGCTCTGCATTCATGCACGCTATTCCAGGGTCTAGTTAGCATACTATCCTGTGGCCTTTGTGGGAGGAGATCTGCAGAGTTCATCCAGCCCACCACTCTTGTCGTCATCCCCAGTGGGTGTTGTGGGAACCAGCTGGCAGCATTCCCCCAACCCTCCTTCGTTGTCATCCACAATGGGTGCAGTACCAACAAGCTGCTATCGTTCACCCAACCCATTGTCACCCACAGAAAGTACTCTGCGGACAGAAACACAACGCTCACCCAACCCACCATTGTTCTCATCGTCATCCGTATCAATAATCACACTTACGTGAACAAACGCGTAGCCTTTGCCTACTTCAACATCATCGTTGTCTTCAAGTCTTATATCGTCACGAAGTGAATGGCTGACGACTATCAATGTACCGTTTGCTATCAGTTCATGTCATTGCGATAAAACTCTTGCATTCGTTATCTCAAGTACGAGCAGCTCCTTGTGAAGTTAATTCATTGGTGTTGAGCCACTTCGTATGTTGCCGACTGCCATGCCATTTATTTACAGTCGCATTTGATTAACGACCTGTAGCTTCGTTCTCTTGCAATAATTGAAGTGAAAATTTGGCAAATACAGTAATCCCTTTATTTTCCTCTAGCATATTGAATTTGTGCTAAGCTTTCTTCGCTTGTGCGACAAGCCCTTAAGTTTAAATAAGTCAGTGATAATTTTTACTTCCGCCAATGAATTTATGTTTTTGTCGAGTTTGTCTATCTGTCAGCAAAATAACTCAAAAAGTTACCGACGGATCCTTACGAAATTTACAGGGATTGTTATATTTGTTAGGAGGAATAGATGATTAACTTTTGGTGCAGATCCGTTCAACCGTTTGTTTGATTGTTTGTCTGCTTCTTTTTTCTTTGTGTCATACCTAACTCAAAGGTTATAGACTTATCTTCCTGAAATTTACAGGAAGTGTTGCTCTGCAAATGACCAAATTTTTGTGTTGCTCTGCTTATCTGTTTGTTAGATTTTCTGCTTGTTTTTGTTTGTCAGTAACATCTATTTCAAAAATATGAGCGGAACTTCATAAAATTTGTATGAATTGTTAGAAAAATTAAAAGACCCAATGATCAAATTTTGGTGATGATGGTTCATCCGTTGTGTGTTTGACTACTGTCCATCAAGGAGTTGTCCATAACATAACTCACAAAGTTATGAACGGATCGTCAAGCAATTTGTATGAATTTTTAAATATATTAAAAATTACTAAATTTTTGGTGATGATCTGCTTGTCCGTTAGTATGTTTTACTAACGTTTGTCAAAATGTTCGTCAGAACATAACTCAAAAAAGGTACAGAGAATCTTGAAGAAAGTTTTAAAAGCTGCTATTACTATTAAGAGTCACAAAAAAATGATCAAATTTTGGTGATGATGAAAAAGAAATTATAATTCCAGAACTAATTGAATTTTTCGTTGGCATTGCCTCACTTGGCGGAGGTATGCGCTTTCAGACTGCTCTAGTTGCCATTATTTTTATTAGGTATGTATCATATTTTTATTTTTATTTGCAGCCTATTCCATTTACCCTTCATTGCTCATCTCGTAATGGCCGCACGTGGGTACACTTAATCCGTGGTATCACGATCTCATCTCTACTTCAGAGACATCAGACTAGATTTATCAGTGAGGTAAAGTAGAGCATTGTCGTTTCCGTTGGTAACTCGAGTTGTCGTTTACGTTAGCGGTGTCTATGGTTTTCTTCAGTATGGTCTCTTCATTAGTGTTGATGTTGGCTGCGTGCCCGCCGCTGCATGTGACTTGAGCACTGCTGACGCATGACCCTCGGTGGCGTCTGCTCCCGCCTTCTTCTTTGGCTCTGTACTCTTCTGCGAGGGACCGACCGACCTTCATTCTTGCGCTCATTCTTATTGTTTGAGTTTCGAGACAGTAGAGGTGCGAATTCTGATCTACACATGCGCTGCTGCATTTCCCAATTGTCCCGAGTCCAAGAGAGAAGTCAATCTTGCATTCGCTTTCACCCTGTTTCGGCCCACTAGAAATAAAAATTCTGCTCTACACATGCGCCGCTGACTTACCCCTGAGCAATTACCAAGTGCCCTCAGTCCGAGAGAGAACTCAGTCTTGAACTCACTTGCACTGTGTTTTGACACAGTGGTGTCGAGAGCCTCCTTATTTCCTGTGAAACGCCCTGCGACTTTTCTTGATTATGCTGTTTCAAAAGATGAAGGACCGAATTCCAACGTCCTTTCTATTCTTCATTGTATTTTCCAATATTTCACAGCATAAACATTAGGAGACAGACGTGAAGTCTCTATCAATGCCACAGAAGAGCAACAAACTTCAAATAAAAGCCGCTGCGCTGCAACAGCAAACGCTACGCCACGCTCTTTAAGGCTCGAAACGCATAATTTTGGATAACGCAGAGATTCAGTGCATTTCGGCTCCACCTTAGGGTCTTCCTGTCCAATACTCGTCCTTCCCTCAGAAGGACTGCTGAAAAGTACACGCACTCGAGAGGTTAGCCCAACGTGGGAGATAATTTTGGTTTCGGAACATCCACCCTTCCTTTGAAATCACTTTCCACTGCATCTTCATTCTGTACTCGTGAGAAAGTATGTATCCCAAAGTCCCACTGCTCCGCGAAATCTGTCAAAATCACAGAACGTAGGCTTTCTGGCCCAGGCTATACCCGCACCCAATTACGCGCACACAGCACTTTCTGACGTCAGTAACTACAAAATAGTATAAATCTGACCGCTTTCCCAAAAGCACACCACTTGAGTCAAAGAGATACAATGTTACTGACAGTGGAAATAAGACCTATGATCTCCACACGCTCTGCTGTCTTATACCTGACTCAGCATTTCCAACTGCCCCCAATCCGACAGACTGTCTTCATTCGTGCCCCCGCCCGCTCTCCTTGTTTTGGTTTTGTAACTGTAGGAGCAAGTGCTGCTGTCCACATTTTCTGCTCTCTAGCCCCTCATAATATTCTTGGGATCCTTCTACCAAAAAGGGATCGACCATACTACTGCACTCATTATTCTCATTGATTGAGTTTTGAGCAAGTACAAATGCAAATTTTAAATAAAATCGCATGCATGGGCAGTTTTACGTCTTTCATATCAGAATATTAATTTTGCGTTGATTCTAATTCTTTCGGATTGAGAAACGTTGATTAGAAAATTGATATATACATAGATACATCGCTGCCGTGTGCCTCAATCTCTGCATATGAGGCTATTGACAATGGCAGCTATAATTTTAACGTATTCACTCTTTTTTTTATTGCTGTTATCTCATTTTTTGATTGTGTAAACCAAACGCGTAAACGTTCATGCTCAGATTTCATTTTCCCTTTGTTTGTTCCAATGTCCTTAACGCTGGTGACCACCACATCCAATTTTTGTATGTAATATCTTACTTCAGCTACTCAAAAAAAGCTCATACTCCACGACCAAGACGAAGAATACCATCAAGAGACTTTTTCCTCTTGCCCCTGCACTTACCTTTCAATTGAAAGAATTATTGCCCCTCAAGTCAACACCTCGGAGACACGAATAGCTCTTATGCTGCCGCCTTCAAGCACAGCGAGTTTTTCTGTCTTTGCCAATCGCAATTCAAAGAACCGCTGTTGTGTTTACCTCTTCTTCTTCTTTACATTCAGTTAACGTGATTTTCTTACTAAAAGTACTGTTGACACTGGCCGAAACTTTAAATCCAGGGTGGCTATAGTCATTTCATACTCTCGGTAGCCGTACAAATGTTCCCGTATATTTGCGTATCAATTCAGAAAAGCAATGTTAATTTCTGAGCGATATTGTGTACAGTCTACTGTTACGAAGGTGTGATGGGTGCCAGCTCTCCTTCTCGGAGGCAATGTCTGTTCGGTCCAAAGGGGCTCAGTGAATGTCAGGGTGTTGCTGTATGATGTTATGCTACTCTGCGGGCTGTGAGTTTCTACCAGGACCCTGGTTAACATAACAATAGCAGATAATGTTATCTCTCCCCAAGTATAATGCTACTTAGTGTCTCGCGTTGTGAACCGCTGCATTAAACTTGTACGCTTATGTTCATGACATGTGCCTCTCTTTTACATACGTTACATACGTTTTACATTCAAGTGTCCTATACGCATACCATTGGGCAGTGCATTCAATATATAGCTTTACATGTCATCAGGATTACCATTTACCTTACAGTGTATAGTGTATAGTTGCCGTAAAACTATTTTCTTGCATCATTCTTGCACGCTCATTTAAGCTTTGCACGCTACGTACATATATATAATAATACGATCTGCTACATTAAGCCAATTCATTCATCATCAAGCTGACCACCCTTCACTTTCATGGCAGGAAGTAACAAGGGCTAGGATTGGGGCACTTTGTTCCCGTCCCCGCCAGCACGTGTTTCTAAACTCAACTCAACCGTTCTTATACCATTTATTTCTAGCCGGCTAAAAGTATCACATTTCGCGATCAGCCGGTGCCCTTTAGCGTTTTTACAACCTTAGCCTTTCAACCCTCGGTACTACGTATCAAATTCCTTTGATTTATTTTCACCTTGCGTTATAGTCACGCTGCTATCGCAAAGCTATGCCGCCACCGAAGCTCTTACGTAACCAAGTTTCTTGATTTACTCTTGCTTGGTGTTATGGTCACGCTGCTATCTCAAAACCACATCGCCTCGGTAGCTTTTTTTTTCATGCCATTTTGCAGGTCAGATGCCTTCTTGCAGCTTCAAAAAGATTGCTGTAGCGCGATGGCTTCTTCGGAGCCGCAAAAAAGCTGTAGTTGCCGTTACGGACCTTCTCGAACCTCGTGCTATGCCCTCAGATACGCCGGGAATGCATGTACTTCTACTTCGGCTTTCCTATCTTCAGTATTTCATGTGCATGCTCTGAGGCATCTGTTGTGAGATTTCCTGAATGCCACGCGGTTACTTTGGTTCTATAGACCAATGGGAAACTTTATTATTCTACTGTGACAGTCCTGAGTCAAGTTGCAGATGTACATATGTCACGTGTTAGCTTTGTTGTGTCTGCATATGTCTTCACAATTTCCGCTGCTTGTTTGCAAAGGTTGCCGAGTTCTTTCCCTTACCATTGACTTTCACTGGACATCGGTTAACAACATGACCTTCAACGAATCAAAGTTTGAACTATTACGGTACGGAAAAAACCTCTCCCTTACTGAATCTACGTTTTACACGACGAGAGATGGGAGCAAAAT
>LQNS02277718.1:2232017-2260582 GCA_001587735.2 Parhyale hawaiensis | reverse complement strand
CCCCGCTGGTCACGGACTGCAGCATCACCTCTGCACAAGATGGGCGGCGTGCATAACGTCGCCTGGACCTCGTCCGAAGTATCATCAAAGGTATCAAAGGTATTGACTTTATACATGTAACTCTTTACGATATATTCGCAAAACGTTTTCTTCAGTGAGCTCCAAACTGGGTCATAGAGATAGGTAGCTTTGCAATATTAACGTGACTCAATCTCTGTAATGGTGATCGCGATCTGAACATATTCACGGCTAGCTAATATTTGATAGTGACATTTAGTTTTTACTTCCTAGGCTTCAAGACTGAAAAAATACACTTCAGAGTGCACGCCTACGGTTTGTCAAAAGCTGAGTTGGATAAGTAGAGCCCAATGCAGACGAGAAGCAAAAATTGCCTATAGTGGCATTTCGCCAACAAATGCTCTACCAGACTCGGCGAAACAGTTGCCTGAAAAAGAGCGAATTCAATAGGATGGGTCTGATGTGCGCGTTTGGTGGATTTGCGCGATCGATCGATCGCGCTGCGCGTTTGGTGGATGTTGTAGGTATTAGGCCGTAATTTCGGATAAGTTGGACTATATTCGGGTTTAATGTCGAGTAGGTTAGGGGAGGCAAGGACTGTTTTTTTCCATTTTAAAATTTGAACAATCCAAGAAACGCGCAGCGCGATCGATCGATCGCGCAAATCCACCAAACGCGCACAACAGGTAAAAGCCCATATTCTTCGTCGTGTTCGAGCAATTCAGAACAACTTACAGTCCAGTCTTCCCTGTTATCTATTGCCTACTACAGTATATGTAACGCCTGTGTTTTCCTTAAAACTTTACTTTAAATGGTAGCGATTCATACTGCAATGTCAAAAGTGTGAAAGGAATTTGTATCTATTGGTTACAGCGATGGTAGCCAGCAGAAACGTACTTGTCAATGTTTCATCTATAAACTTCCACGCCGTACAAAACTCGTTTGCAAAATTGGGGTGTGGTCAAGTTGACTCTGCCTTTACATTTCCATTTTCGGCAAAGAATGAAAGGTTTTATTTGCAGCTGCGGCTGAGGTTTCGTAACGTGATACCAGTGTGGTGTAGGATGTTATAAACCTAATAAAAGAAATTTGACCTGCTATTTAGTAACATATAGAGGCTATTGCATAACTTATTAAGCTTATCATGTCTTCAGCTCCATGCCTAGTTTTCAGGCATGGAGATGCCTAGTTTTCAGCGTGTCTTGAGCGTAGGTCTGTCCATCCAGACTAGGTGGATCGCGTGTTGCATCGAGTTTCGTTCACCAACCTGTGTTCCATTTAGTTTCGTTCTTAGATATATGTTACACAGAACTTCGTTCCCAGTCCGTACTTGGTGGGTCGCGGAATGAAAGGACCCGACCTCTTTACAAGGTCAGTCATGTTTTTTTAGGGTGAAAATATGTCTCAGTTTTATTTTTAATGAAAGGAGTACAAGAGTGGTGGAAAGCCAATGCAGCATCGGTACTGACTATGGCCGAAAACAGACCGGAGCAACAAGCGACGCAATGCGATGTTTACGGGAGTCGTGTTGCAGCACTGCACGGGTGTCGCGAGGCATCGCAATTGCGGTGGTGGGGACAGCAGACTGCTGTACCCTCCGTTACATTTCGTCATGCAACAAATTTGTCGCGTTGCACGTCGCTCGTTTCGTCAGTGCCCGGGGCGGCGGCCTAAGTTCTCTGCTCAATCACCGTTGTTTTCGCGTTCGTCTCCCTCTCTATTCTTCTTCGTCTTATGCAACAATTGAACCACTTGGCCACCTGCTGGCTTTCCCCCTATGCAGCGCAGTTCATATCTAGACGTCCATTGTGAAAAAAATCCACGTCCGTTTTTTGTATGTGAACATTTCATTTCTGAGGAGGAACGTCGTTGGTTGCATGGAGAACATCGCAATCAATCTTAATACTCAAGTTAATGTCTTTGTGTTGTTTGTTTTTTTCTGTTATAGCATTAAAACATGGTTAGCGCACGGTAGAGAACACGTGTAGATTGTGTACCTGCGGACTGCATTTTGTAAATACTGCGATAATGCTATAACTGACTTAATCAAAATCAAGTAGTGCACGCATTCATTATAAGTCATATACCTAATGTGCCATACCTGAAATTGTTTAATTATCGCATCACGTTCAGGCTTACAATAAAACTTTCCTATAGTATTGTGTTTCATGCGTCATTCTAGCCCTAGTAAGAAAATTATAAGTTTCATTGTTCAATAAGCTTTATAAAAAGTAACTGACAAGTTGCCCAAGACTACGATGCACTTTTGTGTCTCGATATTATAACTGTTGCTAATCTTTCAAACGTGTTCAAAATATATTGTTGATATGCGGAAAAAATCGTTGAAGTTGCGCCAGGCTAGCAACAGTTCCGTGAGTAGAAGAATATTAAAGATGATGTTGCCTTCTACGATCTTTGCCGTGCTTGTCGTAAAATGGCCAGGTAGATTACTGCGTTTTTTATTTGTAGTAATATTATTGATTCCATTGTTGTGTTTGTAGAAAATACGATGAAAGTTATTTTCATCATAAGGCAAAAGAATTATAGACTTCAGGCTATAAATGAATACTGATGTATATCTTGGGTATCTTGTCCGTGCTTGTCGTTAGTAAGCGCGTTCGGTAATATTATTGATTCGAATGATTAATCCGTCCATAAAAATAACGTATGTAGCAGGTACGCCGCGGTCACATCATTATTGAACACTACGATTATGATCAACGTAGGCCATGATACCCTTCACTAGCTGTAGTTGACCCAAGACGGGTATCGTTATTCTACTGCATTTTCCTGAATAATTTTGTAACCCGCAGAGCTAGTTACTACTCAAAGTGCGACAAAATTTACGCTGCCTTTCAACAACACAGTATTGCATGCACCAGAATATTGAAGCTGATATCACCATCCGCGATGCTCACTCTGCGCGTCACGCGTTAGTGGCTGTCGAGCAGCTCATGACTTGCAGCCTCGCTCGCTTTACAAAAGTTATGGTGCCGGTCCTCAGATGCTATCTCCTCTGCTTGCTTCTGACAGGTTCATGCGATAGTAAAGCACGCACTCTGCTCTCGCCTGTCTCTGTAGACAATATCTTGCTCTCGTTGTCGTAGACACGTGAGATTTCTTATAATAAAATAAAATGTCGTTTATTTCTTGTCGCACGCTCCGTAGCACAGTTTATGACTTATATATATGAGTTGTTAGCTTGTCACATGAGTTACAAAGTAACAGTTACCCGAAGAAGGAGGTCTCTTTAGGCGTGGCTTGCAAATTTTACATAATTAAGCTTATTAGTTGTTCACACTAAGTTATAGAACGAAACTTTTATAAACTATAAAGTAGCGTTCTATATGTTATCTCTGGATATGTAAGATGTACAGCATTGCTAGTTATGCAACAACTAGTAACTGGATCCCTTTAAAGCTCGAAGTAAACCTTTGTACTGAACCTTAATAATCAAGTTCTGAATGTCGTAATGTACTTCATGTGAAATAAGATCAAATGGTGAGACCATTATTACGATTCTTTAATTAGTTTTTCTTTTAAAGGAACGTCCGGAAAAAAGAACATCCCTGTTAGTTTTGTTTGTTGTTAACTGACGAACTTTCACACTAAGAACTTCGAAAATTAATTTTGTTCGTTCTTCTTTTGAAGTGCAGCTCTAAACAAGGACACTATCCGTTAATATAAAATTTTCTTCTTTTCAGTGGATCTTTCAAACAACGAACCTCCTTATTAATTTTGGCTGTTTCAGACAAGCTTCCAGACAACGGATCTCAGTGTTAATCTCTTCTTTTCAAACATACTTTCAAACAATGAGCCTCAATATTAATTTTGCCTTTTCCTCTTTTCAGACGAACTTCCCAGCAACGATTCTTCTTCGAAATGCCGTCAGCAGCGGTCGACCCCAGATCGTGATGGTCCCAGCCACAGCCCCGGACTTGGGGACTGGGAGCACGGCAGTCCCCACAGTGGTGACGACAACAGTTCCTACAACAAGCGAGGTGGCAACAGCTCGAGTCAAGGCAACGGTTCTTATTCCCGAGGGGACCAACCTGGTGCCAATGGAGACGTCCGCTACCATCGCATACACGACGATGACTTCCAGAATTACAACAACCACATGAAAAACTTCTCAACTCATCGTTACAATAACACGCATGACTGTCCGAACCAGGGGCACTTCCCTAACGGCAGAAATATGCCTGGGCCGCGGCAACACCCGGGGTATCACTACCGAAATGGTCCCGCGATGGACAGGCCACCGTACAAGAACTATGACCGAGACAGACCTAGATTCTACAACAATGGCTACCCGCCGCCTCCTCCACACATGGACCGCTTCCACATGGGAGACCCTGCAGGGAACGGTCCAAACGGGTACCATATGGATAGAAGGCGACAACCATTTAGAATGAACGGTCGACCTGGCAATTTCAACTATAACTTCAACGGATCTCCGCCTCTCCATCGGCGGTGGTCCAACGGAGGTGACGAAGCTTCAGAGTATTACCAGCAGCGGCCTGGTCACTACCGCAATGGTTACCGTAACAGAGACGGCAGTAACTGCGGCAACGGTCATGACAGCGGAGGCAGTAACGGCAGTAATGGTTACGAAGGAGGCTCCAGTGAAACGCAGTCAGAACCAGATGATAGGACCTCCTGCCCGCCTGTGCAGTCCATCTACATCGACAATGGTTCGTGCAAACTTATTGTGTAACTCCGTGTGAAAGCTTTTTCTTGTGCTCCGGTTTCTGTAACTTGAACCTGTCCAAGACTTGCCTTCAATTCAGTTTTTATTTAGGAGTTTTCATTTCTAATTTGTGTACATGTACAGTACAGTATCGAATGTAACTTTGGCTATATGTGCATTTGTTTGAGCTATTAATAGACTCTGTAAAACTTTTCAGTTGCTCCCTCTTCTGCCTATCGGTCTTAGGAGGGCAGCGTAACGCAGTTTTAGCTGCAGCCAATAGTGTCTGTCATTTACCGTTGTTGTTCTCTGACCGGCGTGATCTCGTAGTCGCGTTTGACAGTTTTTTCTGTTACAAACTTAAGACTAATGGCTTACGAGCCTCATTCATACATTATTACCTCTCCTGAGGCGGTTATGTTTTCTCGAGTTTGTCTATTTTTCTGACTGTTTGTCTGTCTTTTTTTCTGTGAGCAAGATAACTCAAATGGGTTTGGACGGATCTTAAAGAAATTTACAGAGATTATTAGGTAAATTAGGAGGAACAGATGTTTAACTTTGGTGAAAATCTGTTCGATCGTTTGTTTGTTTCTTTTATTGCTTGGAATATAATTCAAAAAGTTATGGACGGATTTTCAGGAAATCAGCACAAATTGCTTGAAATGTTACTGAGAGTAAATAACCAATTTTTTATGATCTGATTGTTTGTCTTTGTGTTTCATTACATGTTTGTCAGCAACACAACCCGAACAGTTATGAACGGATCCTTTTGCAAGCTATAGGAAATTTTAACAATGTTGGATGACAGTCACAACCGAATATCGGTAATGATCGGTTCGTCTGTTTGTGTGTTTGAATACTATTTGCCAGAACAAAATTCATAAAGTTTCGGAAGGGTCTTCAAGGAAATTTCAAAAGCTCTTATTACTCTCAAGAGACACAATGATCAAATTTTCCTGATGATGATTATGAAGAGGAAATACTATTTTCAGAACCAATTTGAAGTTTTCGTTAACGCTGCCTTGCTTAGCGGAGGTATGCACTCTCAGAGTGCTCTCTATCTTATTTTGTTTTTATTGATGCAGATGTTTATCTATTTACTTCTCCAATTTCTAGTCCTAGTTACTATCTAGCACATGAAAAAAATTGCACTACTTGTGTATTTCACAAGCATTTATATATTACGAGACTACTCGTGACCCTTTGGGTCACCATCATCATCTTCGTTTATCCTCAAATGAATATTCATCACTCTGACTGTAAGCAAGCATATGACGTAATCCAGTTGCATTTCCCCGTATCACCTTAACAGTTAACGTGGGTACGTTTATTTCCGAGCTCAGGCGGACCCCCACACCATTTCTACCCCCTTGATATAGTCTCGTTATATGTGCAACGGTCGAATTTCTTCCTATCTTAAAACGAAGATTGAGTGCACGGTGACGTACAAGCAAACATGCAAGATTTTCAGAGGCTTACAATTATATAGGTTTGTACTTTATATGTGCATTGGGACAGCAGCTTTCAGTATTATTAGCGTCCATCATGTCGTCGTACTGGCTTCATTTACCTTGGCATACAATATGCATTTTTATGTAAATATGCTTATTGCAGAACCGGCACGTAGCGCAACTAACATTATTTTTGTGCCGTATCCCAGAAGCTTACGTAAATATTCTGAAGCGTTATGTCTTTTCTACCTCACAGACCAATACACTAAGATCCAGACACCAAGACAAGAAGTTATATTCAAGAAAAATTCACAAGGCACCTCACCAAGTAGAGCTCAAGAGCTTCCTTATATACCTAGCCAGTCACCTACAGAAAAACACACCACGCAATCCAAAAACAGGAGGAACAAGGGTGAAGATGTCCAGAAATCCGAGGGCTCTAAGGACTCGTCGAATAACAACTTGAAGAAACAAGAGGGTAACCGCAAGTCAGAGTCAGCACAGCCTAAGAAGAAACAGGAAGACGGTTCCAAAAGCAAAAAATCTGGAGGAAACTCAAAAAGTAAAAGCGCCAAAAACGGAAAAAAGATGTCGTCTGCAGGTGAGAACACTCCGAGCACAAACGGCAAACAGGAGTCTGATGAAACTCAATCTGAAGACAGACCTGCTGATGAGGAGGACCTCGACTACTGCCCGGATTCTGAAGACGAGAACAGCTATAGTCCCACGGAGGAGTCTTATCAGCAAGTAACATCTGGTTAGTCCAACAGCTATAGGGCTAAGTAAAAAGAAGACTAGAATAAAGTCCGTTGAGTACTTATGATCAGCTGATCCCACGAGGGCATCCGGTAAGTGAAATAGCTATAATCTTAAATCACTCAATACTGTTTGAAAAAATTACCGGACTTGTAGCTACTATTGAAAGTGCCAGACAAGTCAGCTGCAGCTGATTACGTACATTGTAATGATAACGGCTGCAGCCGTTTGTCATGGAACCTAATGTCACTGCTGCAAAAAAAGGGTTGCTTGAATAATACCACCTGGATCTCGCGTAAAGAACTGCTATATATCACAAGTACAGGTTCTATAAAAAGAGACCACTAATTTGTAGTCATGATTAGCTACCCACCTTCAGTCACACTATATAAATTAGCAGAGACGATATAAGTCTAACAAGCTATTTTATTCGTATCACTAGTACGCCTGTACGCGTAGAGTTTTGGCTGACTCGATACGTTGAGAATAATTTACTACCTCCTATTGGCAGTTAAGGTAGGAGGTTAGTTTCGCTATGTTGATGCATGTTTCGCCCCACTCACCTCATTTTTCGAAAATTTAAATCGGAAATCAAGCGGGTACATTTGGTGAATAGACCTCACCAGAACTGAGGACAGGAGTGAGTGGGTACCAGCAATACTATAGTGAAACCAGGGTGAGGAGTCTGATGATCGTAGCTAAGAACGCAAAGCAACTCGGCCAAATCTCGCTTAAACGCATGGTGTAACTTGTCTCGATCGATAAAATTATATTTCTATTCGAAAACTCTAAGTGCATTAGTTAATAGATTATCTAGATTTTGCACTGCTGCGTTCGATACAGCTCCGCCCCTAAAAGACTGCTTAAGCTGGTTTGACTATAGTTTTCTGTATAATTAGGGCGCCGTGAATTTTCTACATTATATCTTATATTCATTATAGATGTTATATTTTTTGGAAATAATAGTTAAACATTATCAGAGTTTGAAGTTTATATTTCACCAGGTTTAGGCGCTTGTATACATCGATCATCGTTAGGGCAACTACCCAAAGTGAGTATTATAAATATTCACTGTCTGACTGCAGTCATGGTGTGGGCGTTGTCACGAGTCGGAAGCTCTTGGCTTCTGGCATCAGAACCTGGCACCCGCTGGTGCCGGGATCGGGGGAGCAAAGGAATAAAGTTAGCGGCTAGGTCTCTATGCTCGCAGTCTCGTGTTGTTAAGGAACCGGTATCGGAAGTTTAAGATACTATCATCACGGGATCCAGAATCGTAGGAAAAAAATCAGTATTTTTACCTTTTATCAGGCTAGTTTTATTAAGGAGTCGGAATTCTAGGACACCCAATTGTCTCAGAAGTCAGAGGCGGTCCTTAACTTTTCCCACTCCACAATCCGAGTTACTACCTCGTGCAGTTCTACAGAGCAATAATATTACATTTAATCTGCTGCCAGCTATTAATTTAACTGTTTTCCAGACCACTACAGCGCTTACCCATGCACGGGAGTGGAAGATCCCACCCTCGCAGGGGTAATAATGCAGCAGTGCTACCCTGGCGGTCCCATGGTGTCCATTCCCGTTCGTTGGGCTTCTACCCTAGACCCTTCTCTGATTCCTGGGGAAACTGCTCTGACTCCTTTGGATCCTGCCTTCACTCATCTGCTGGATCCATCGTTCCAACCATTGGACGCTTCCAAATGGAATGCCAAAGAGACCGAAGGGGAGGAGGTCACGACCCCGAATGTTGTGGTTCCAGACGCCTTCATACCAGTACAACATGATGCCTCTGGCTGCCCTGTCACAGTTCAGGTAAATTTTGTACTTCTGCCAATGTTGTTCCAGACGCCTTTACCATGGAAACATAAATTCTTCTTACTGCCTTGTCATTATTCGGGTATATATTCTGCTCCCTGGATTGGGTACAATGCATGCAGAATGTGTTGACAATAAAAATGCTCATTTCCTAGAAATTCCCTTTCTACTCGTTATCGTTTACCGTTGCCCAACATTCATAATATCTGATACTCATGACGCTGTCGCTGTTATGACGTCGCAGTATTGCTTTCCGACGAGCCAAATGTGTTCACAGAACAAGTTGTTGAGTCGTAGTTCTAGCCCTATATGAACAAACCTTGCACCGAATGAAAAAAAAAATTTCATTAATGTTTCATTTCCTGAACAAATATGTTACAAACATGACATTCAGTATTGAGATGCGGTGGACAAGACTATCTTGAATAGAAGCCATCTTCAGCTTGTCCAGTTGTGCGCCTAAGCGACTTAAATAAGATCTTCGTACTTTTTCCAATTCTACCGCTTCTATCATGGTTTTCTGATACAAAGTTCCACACTGAGTTGAACTGTTAGCCACAGTCGTAGGTAAACTTATGTATTCTGCACGCATCCTGCTTCAATGTCAGTGAAAAAGTTAATTCTACACTATCCTCTTTCGATATGGTTGAAGTAAGGTAGTGGTTGGAGTGCTGTAGCAGCAGTTATCCAATTCTCAAATTCTGGGAAACATTTCGGTTATTGGGTGAAAATTAGCAATAATTACCTTCCTCTACACATGATACGTAAAACTACATTAGTAGGAAGCATAAATTTCTCCAAAAAACTGTAAGAATGTTTCCGTCCCCAGGTAAAAGTTGACGAGCACGGCAACCCTCTGCAGATCGAGCCCAGTTCTCTGGTGGTGCAAATGTCTACCTTACAGCGGCATCACCCCAGCTGTCAGATGGCCAACTTCGACAGGGGCATCCCACTGCACTATGCCCAGCGGTACTACGACTACGACGGCAGCTATAGGTGAGCCATTGCATATCCGACAGCCTCGTTTTGGATGAAATATTGAACTATGTTTTTATGACCTTTTTAGGCTTGCAATTCCTGCCAAATTAATTAATTGAATTAATCTATTATTGCCGAAAATAGAAATAGTAAGCGTAAATTATTTGTCTCGTATGATAATCCTCTGCGTTAACCTTACAGTACAGCACGAGTCTAAGAATTGGTGTCAGATTCATGACTCCTGAAAAAATAGTTTCTTCTAACGAGAGCAAAACCGGCACGAGCATCAGCCCCAAATATCGTTTACTGACATGGTACAGAAAGCAGTTAAAGAGAAAATTAAAGTACAGAGTTAAGTGAGGATGAACCCTAAGAATGCTTCTCTGGTTCTGTCCCAATCGAAAAAAAAAAAATAAAAAAGTCGGTAAATAGCCAATACCATCAGTTGTCCTCTCCTCTAGATGCCAACTGCAATGAGTGTATTCGGAATGTTTACTTGACGCAAACATTTACGACTAAATTAAAATGTTGAATATCGTTCCTCATCGTTCCAGAAATCACTACTTCGACTACAACTTTGATGAAGGCCTTGAGAAAAGATTAGAACAGAAAATCGATGAGGAGCTAGCTAAACATTACAGCGACGAGGAGGAAGAGGTCAGAGAGACAAACGGAGGGGAAGCAGAAGAAGAAGAGAGCAAGAATGAGAAGAAGGTCAAACGACGCGACTCTGCCGACTGTGAGGACACTTCGTGCGATTCCCAGGTGGGATGTTCTCTCCAGTACTGTGTTATCTTTCTGTAATAACGCGTATATGCTCCATAACTCTTGCGTGCCTATTCTAATTTAAATACATGCCAAATTTCAAATGAATGGTATATAACTACTGTTAATATCTCCGCAATTGTCAACACTCTATCCAAATGACCTAACCCGTATTTTTATCATCATAAACAGACCATTTTTTTTTTAAACCCTGGCGGTGTATCCAACAGTATGTCTAAACGTCTTTTCAAATTTTGTATGTGTTCTTTTGGCGAGAGTGGAATTGAATAAGGATACCCCCAAAAAAACTATTTTTCTATTCGAAAAACCATCGAGAGATATGAATTTTGTAGGCAATGGGTTATTGTGTGTGGCTCTTTAGAGATCACGAGCACCCCCTTTAACTTGTCCTGAAATACAGTTAAAAGCGTTTGCTTTACTGCTTTGGATCGAATTTCAAAAGTACATTCTAAGCGCCAGTAACTTTTACCTATTATGAAGAAAATTGGCAGACATTAATTGTCTTTGGTTACAGTATGCGAGCATGAGCGAAGGATCGAGTCTACCAACCTCTCCAGCCGGGGAGCTCTCCGACTCCCCAACTGTCTGTCCGCCCAACACTCCCTCCACTTCTGGCAACGTGACTCCCTCCAGTCCTGAAATGCTGGAGACTTCGACGCCTCCCTTACGGGAATCATCTCCCAATATCTTTTCTGAAACGCCAAATGCTTCTGGTTCTTCCATATCCATGTCATCAGCTTCCACGTTGTGCGCCTCTTCCTCGTCGTCTACTCTAGTAAGTTTGTCCTCCTCACCAGTCAATTCCGGTACTCCTTCCAAAGAAACCTCGCCTTCCAGTCCTCGAGAGCCTTCAACTGAGGATACTACTTTCACCTCCGTAGAAGCTGAAGCTCCTGCTGTCGATACTCCTGAAAACGCAACGGCAGAGCATCAAGAATGTCTTAGAAAGGGTTCCAGCGATGCTATTCCTGAAGACACTGATGAAAGCCATCCAGAACCGGATGAAAGTCTTCAACAACACGAATGCAAATGTGACGATGATGAGAACCCTAGTAAAAACTGCCAGCAGTCAGAAACTTTGGTTACTGACAAACAAGAAGAGTCTACAACTGCTCCTACTAGTAGTGAAACGTGCGAAACTCAGAGCGACACCGCTTGCCCTGAGGCGTCTCAAGCTGCACCAACAGAGTCGTGTGTTGAAAGCCCGGCAAACGATGCGTCTAACAGCACTGCAGATGATCACCCTGTGGCAGAAACGCCGGCTACCGAAGGTGCGCCTCTAGAAGGAGAATCGGTAATGGTGGATGAAAACGGTGTGAAACTGACAGTGAAGCAAGGCTATGTAATGGTTCCGATCCTCACGCCCTACTATGACCCCTCGGGTGAGTGAGGTATCCAACACCTATTTTTAAGCTTTATTACCTCCTCCAAGGAGGTTATGTTTTCGTCGGGTTTGCCTGTCTGTTGTTCTCTCTGTCTATCACTAAGATAACTTGAATAGTTATGGACGGATTTTAACAAAACATACATGGATTGTTAGGTATGTTAGGAGGAACAGATGAATAACTTTTGGTGACGATCTGTCTGCTTATTTTTTGTTAGCACCATATTTTAAAAAGGAATTGACGGATTTGTATGAAATTTACCAGAGATGTTGGGTATATTACAAAGAGTAAATGATCAAATTTTTGTGGTGATCTGTTTGTTCGTCGCTAACTTTGATTTTATGTTTGCTAGCGCAGTAACTCAAAAAGTTATGGATGGATATTTATGAAAATTACAGGAATTGTTAATAATGTTAGAAGCATATTGGTGATGATCATTGCTCCGTTTGTGTGTTTGACTTATGATTGTTAGAATGTTTGTTAGCAACATTTAGACGATGTTAATCCTGTCAAAAGGCACAAATGATTAGAGTTTGGTGTTGATACAAAGAAAATCTTGGTCTAAGAGCCAATATGAATTTTTCGTTACCGTTGCCTTGTTTGGTGGAGGTATGCGCTCTGAGAGTGCTCTTGTCTTTTCTTGTGATTCTTTAATTCTACATTATTGTGTTTAGTTTTTAAACGTTTCATACCATAGATGCAGGATTGATGCGAATAACATAGTCCGTTACCGTCAAGAGCAGATTGGCATCCTATAGCAAAAGGTTTTAACCTTCCCAAACCTCTTCGTACGGGACTCTTACAGAAATTTTTTCTAATTAACATCTCTGTTTGGCGAAAAATTGCTTTAACCCAATAAATTGAACTGATGAAATGACATAATCTTATCCTCTTAGCTGTAAATTGTTCAGTATGTTAATCAGTGGTTTCCGCATTTACACTTAAAATCGAATTTCAGGCGTAAATCGCAAACCGATTAAGCTTGAGCCCCCTCAAACTTGATTCAAAGTGAAGGATGAAAAGCCCACGATTGAAGTTCCAAGCAAATGGCAGTCAAGCGGATTAGATTTCATCGATCGCAGTGTACGGATCTAAGAGTGTCTGTCCGTGGATACCTGCTTACGTTGAGGTGCAGCGCCCTGCACAGTTCTATACAGGGATTCTTATAACAAACTAGCGCACCAAACGCTACCCTTTTGTTGAATTAGTCATGAAAGTATGTATTTGAAAATATCTTACCATCCAATCAAAAAAGTTCACAGTACTCCAAATTTCACTATATCCACAAAGTCAACGAAGTCCACCTAGTGCACAAAAGCAACCAAGTTTACAAAATCCCGTGACCAGGCCTTCACTAATAAGCCGGGAATTCCCGGGTTCGTATCCTGGATACGGTTTGGCAAAAAAAAAGTTGGGGTCCTTGGAATTTTTTTCTTCAGTATTAGGGGAAAAATAAGGCTTCGGACAGACGGACGGACGGACGGACTGACGGGCAGACGGCTCTCTTATTATAGTATAGATTCATTCCTGAGTTAGATGATGGCTTTCGACATTAATGTATTTTTGTAACATTAGAAGCCCTACTTTAGTTTATTCTAGAAAGAGTTGTAGGCTGTCTATCGTGGCATGGAGTTGCGCCGCACCGCAAGCTGCGGCTGGAATTAAAGACACAGTGAGTTGCGCAACTGATGATTTGCTTTGACGCGTTCCAGTGCTGTACGGATACTCGATGGTGCCAAGCGAGCCTCCCATGGAAGTGCCGTATCCCAGCACCACCAGTGGAAGCAGCGGAGGCAGCAGCAGGAAAAAGAAAAAGAAGCAGAGCAAGCGGAGGGCCATGGAAATGAATGCGGTAATTAATTTCACTCTAATAAATTCAGTTACTGCTTGTGGTGACTGAAGCAAAGGATGCACAGTTCGAAAACAGGTTTTATTGTACTGTAATTCCTTTATAAACTAAATTGTGCCTACTGACAATTACAAGGGGATAGAAGATGGCTACTTGCATTTGCAGGAACTAGAGGTTGGCTTCTTGCATTAGCAGGGAATAGAGGATGGCTTCTGACATTAGTTTGGCCTGGAGGATGGCCACTGGCATTGCTGTACAGGAATGGGAGATGCCATCCTCCAGTTCATGAATAATTACACATAGCCTAGTATGGAACTGTGCTCTCCTCCTTCTCTTACAGAACTTCAAGATTGTACTCTCGTTTATTGTTTTCTCAGAATACAAAGTAACAGTTAAAAAAGTGGAGACACTTAAGGGCGCACATTGGTACTAGAAATCGCTTATGTCACTGTAGGTCTGAATACAGACACTGGAACGCAGTAGCTACTGCACAGAATCGTCAAAAGGAATCACTCACCTGACAAGACAATGTGAAACTGACTCTATTATACACTGCAAACATATTGAAATATCAACGCATCATAATGATACACCCTATATAATCAATACTAAAAATAACATCTGACATAAGCTTCTCTTCCTTTATTTACCAGAGCTTTCTTATAAAGAAACAATGCAAATCTGGAAATATGACTACGTTTACGCAGTTCATATCATTTTTTCTACCTAGGTTGCACTGCATGCTACAGCAACCAGAGCTGGGACTACTTTCTCATTCATCTATAATTTATTTTACATGTCTGTGACTCGGCATTAATGTTCTCCTTGGTATCTTGCCAAAACATAATCCTTAAATTTAAATTTGAAAGCACGATCATGCATCGGTTCTTTTAGAAAATCCGGTAAGGAATCGTAGCATTTCGCTGCTTGGAAAGGCATTGATCGCTTTTGTACTTCTAAACGAGTGCTGGGTAAGTTCCGTCCCTGACCGCGAGTATTGTGCTCATGCGCTGGCACTAAATCTGCAACGTACTGCTCGAAATGCTCTGCATTGTTATGCACTGCGCAAGAATTTCATTAGAGAGTAATTGTACACCTCCGTGAATTTTAGCAACTTTAGACGAGCATACGTAAGATTCATAGACATAAGAGGTTCATTATTATTGCGTCTCTTCACGTGCAGTATTAATCTCAGAATGTCATTGACTGCCACAATAGGTGGCCTGAGAGGAGCAACTTACGAGGGTTACGAATTTCTGCATATATTGCTCCTTTCGCCATGCAAACCTTGTTATAAACATCTGTAATGTGATATGAAAATATAAGTTTATTGTCTATCTCGATGCCAAGGTACCTAAATGTTGTGACCCATTCTAATTTGGTTCCTTAAGATCAGCGTAACAACGCTCAGGGCAGTCACTGGCGCTAATTTAATTTTTAAAATTGGCTCTAAGTTACTCTCTATGTCTGTGATTAGGTGTCTCTGCCTCTTTTACTGAGAGTTTTCTGCTATGTAAGATGAAAGAAGTTGTGTGACTAAAGAGAGATTCTACCCATTACTGCATTCAAGCTTCTGAATTTATTCTGTTTCAGTACTGAAATTTAATACACTATCACGAGCTATTAAAAAGGAAGCTGCGAGCTGATGATATGCCAGTCCATTACCGACCCACCTGGCTGAAATTAGATAAGATATAAACAGACTTTTGTTGAAGAAGCTAGTGACAACTTGTGGATTCGTCCCTAGATTGTATACTTTGTGTACAATGATTCCTATCCCTTAGCTGCTGCTCTTACTGATGTGCATATAACTAATTTCACGCACTGATGTTGCAGAATAACTATATGGACGCCGAACTGTATGCCGGAGAGCCCTACGTTGCCACGCCTGAAGGCTACTTGTTGCCGATGGACGCCGCTCACCTCTACGCGCAGCCCGGTGCCGCCCTGCCGTACCTGCAGCCTGTGGCCCAATATCCATACCCTCTTCTGCCCGCTGCTGCTGTGCCCCAGCACTACCATGAAGTTAAGGATGAAGGATTTGTGTCCGTGGAGCACACGCCGTTGTTGCCCGACCATGTTCCAGAACCCGTCTGCACTACGACACTTTCCAGTGCTCCTCCCCAGGCTGAACAAGACGGCAGCAGCATCTCTGAACCCGTACCTCTAGCGGAGCAGAAAGAAATGAAAGGTGTTGGAAGTCGAAATGAATCGACGCAGGTTACTGAGTGTATTCCTGAAATGTCCGATTCAGGGATGTCAGAAGCTGATGAACATCACCTGTCCAAAACCTTTGAAAGTAAAGATACTTCTGCTGATAGTCTAGAGGCACCAAGGGTCGATGATGACACCGTAATACAAATTGAACCTGAGTATTCCACAGCGAGCAGCTCTAAAAAAATTGAGGATAGAAAATATCATACCGCCGCTTCATCCGCAGCTGCCGTATCTAAAAAAGACTCTAGTGTGTCTATGGCACCTCAAATATCCGCGGAAACGTTAGCGCCAAATAATATTTCTGGAGACAGTACGTTCACTGTAGATCAGCAGCCAGAAGCTGCGAGTCCTAGCGAAAAATCCACCCAACCCTCACCAGAGGAATCTGCTGTACTCATAGCAGATGCTGGGCAAAAGAACATCAACGAGTCTAAAGTCCTGCCTCAGATGACCGATACAGTTAAAGAAAGTAAGTTAGAAACTGCGGCACTAAGCACTAGTTGGGCAGCTGCCGCTGACCTTGAACTTCAAGTTGCTCATTTGGAAACTTCTAGTCATAATATTGAAGGTATTAGTTCCTTAGTACAAAATTCATCTCAAAATTTATCCAACGAGGCTCGGGGCTCAGACCAATCTGCGAGCGGATCTTCTACTGATTGCTACAGCTTAAGTTCGAAGAATGGAAGCAACTGCAGAACCTCAGGTCGCAGCCATTCATCTAGGATTAGAGACTCTGGTATGTCCATGAGCAAGCTGAGGAATTCTCGAGACGACGTTTTGGAAGCCATTACTGAAGAAAGTTCGGGCAGCTTATCAGACTCGTCTGCATGCGAGGCAGAGCCTGAATTCATTAACCAAATAACGGAAGAGATGGAATCCGCTATATTACTTTTACAGTCGCGTGAAGAGAAGAAAGAATTTCCTGTCACCGAAGCTGTGAAAAGATGGATACGGGAAGTTACTCCTGAAAAAATATTCACATTGACCGAAGTTAGTGAATCTGCCATCAACGTTGAAGGCGTCAACGGTAACTCGAGCGATGAAGAATATTCTGAAGAAGAGTTTGTTAAAAATACGACCATCAAAAATAGGGTTTTATTAAGGACTTCCTCAGAACCTCAAGAGAGAGAATCTGAATTGGAGCAGTCGCCAAAAAACGTGAAAGGCAACCCTTTTGGCGGTGCTCATTGCAGTGAATGCTGCTCTGTAGCCACCACCAAAAGGGTTGCCACCTGCTCTTCTGCTCTCGACGATCTGGATGACTATGACGGTTCCAGCAGTATCAGCGGTCTTAGCCAAGGACCTCTCTTTTCTGCTCCTGATAGCCTCATTTCCAGTCAGTCATCTAGTAGAACCATTACTCCCTCGAGAAACTTCGATGATGGAGATGATATTGCCGAAGTTGATATCAAAAGTTGTCGTTGTTATCCCGCCTGCTATAAAAAGTACTACCAGCTTGCCCCAGAAATAGATGACAGTCCATTGGGAACGGCTTGTGCTCAGTCTCCGTCGAATCTAACGCGATCGCAGGCCCAGTCTTCTGAAAGAGTTTTGCCTTTGGCTGCTGAAATCCTCAAAGCCCAACAGTTGGAAGGTGATTCTGAGGGAGAGAAAAAGAAGTCTCAGGTATCTTGCTCGTGTCGGCGAGCGAAAGGAGAACCGATTGAGACTTACCCTCCCACCCCGCCATCTTCAGCCGCCACCAGCGGCTTAGGTTCATCGCTTGCTACGACGCCTGTTAATTCCCCGCAGCGTATTCCTCGACATCCTCATCCTCATGGTTCTCGCTTTCCATTCCTCCTACTGCCTCCCAACGTGAGGGCAGAGTCAGGATCTGCTTCGCTCAATGACATCCACTGCTGCTCCATCATGTGACATGATGTGCCTTATTCTCCTCGTTGTGTTCTCAGCAAATAAGATTCAGTGCGCCACTGCTACCACCTCAACCATATCCACCGCAATCGCCTCCACGCACCCTGTCACTTCTTCCTTGTAGAAGTCGCCTTTTGGTGATGGCCGACTGTGAGTTATTTTCGGCCATTAGCAAACGATGAGCTTTACGCAAGATGGGTATCGCTACGTCACCCCACCCACCGCTATCGGCCGCCTTAGACGATACAACGGTACTGCGCAGTACGTCAGTATCCATTGCATCCTCTTCTTTCATCTTTCAAAATCCTTACTAAAACCTATTAATCTGCTACGTGCACTCGCGCAGTGATGGCAAAGTACACACCAACAAATTCAAATAGAAAAATTCTACTATTTAATGTGAAGTGGACTTGCAATAATTCATGCATAGCTTGAATTGTGTGCAGTAGGTGATGCGCAGCCCTGTTGCCCTAGCAGTTCATGATACGCAATAGTGTTGCCTTGTGCATTTCATGATGCGCAGCACTGGTGCTTTGTGAATACGTGATACGCAGCTCTATTGCCTTGTGTCATACGTGATGCGCAGCACTGTTGACTGTCATACGTGATCCGCAGCACTGTCGCCTGTGTCATACGTAACGCGCAGCACTGTTGCTCTGTGTCATACGTGATGCGCAGCACTGTAGCACTGTGTCTTACACAACGCGCAGCACTGTTGCCCTGTGTCATACGTGATGCGCAGCACTGTTGCCTGTGCCACACGTGATGCGCAGCACTGTTGCCCCGTGCCATACGTAATGGGTAGCACTGTTGCCCTGTGTCATACGTTATGCGTAGCACTGTTGCCCTGTGTCATACGTGATGCGCAGCACTGTTGCCTGTGTCATACGTGATGCGCAGCACTGTTGCCTGTGTCATACGTGATGCGCAGCACTGTTGCCTGTGTCACACGTGATGCGCAGCACTGTTGTGTCATGTAAAGCGGCCCAAATACACCCACCACAGCTGGCCACGCCATCACGCTTGCTGCCCGCTTCTCTATCACACCGTATCGTTACCATCATTTTGCGCAGCTTGTCATATCGTTCATTAGTAATTATGTAGCATGTTGTCGCCTGCCATTCGCCCGCATCTCTTATACTCCCAACATCTCATCAACTACTATAGAATATATGCAAGTGCAAACATTTTACTGTTAGATGATTTTGAAATTAGTTTTAGGTGTTGTTTTAGGCTTAACGTGTAGGTATGTCTTAAGGATTTTTCCAAAGTGGAATGTTTTGTTGAAAAGACAAACTATTTTTGGTGCTAAAGTTACAGGCATGAGATAGATACCTACTCTCAGTGGCCGCGTGTTATTCGTGGACGTAAGTAAGTACGTACGGAAATGTTTTCTTCTTCTTTTTGCATACTTTTCTATTAAGGTGTAAGCTTGTCGAAGCTTCTTTGTCTCCGTGAGACGACTGCCACCGTTGTTGAGAGTAGATGTTCGTTATAATGTATGAAATATTTGCGTTATCGGCACCTACGCTCCATGGGCCGATAGAGGAAGCAGCTAAGGTGCTGCAAGTCTAGCCAACCTGCTGGCTGTACCCTGAAGTTATGATATACTATTTTGGTACAAAGGCAATCATGGTTAATGAGTCCTTTAATATGATTATATGCATAGTCGTAATACCATTTTAGCCTCACCTTTCTATGTACTTGCGGTAAAGAGTAACTTCATTCAAAAGAGCACAGTCGCTAGCGATATGCAGTTCGGGGTAGTGTGAAAAATTGAACGATTACCCAAGCCTTCGCTTGCCTGTGTCAGACTCAAGGTGTCATCGATCAGACAGTTCCATCGAGGTGTTTGTAACACTAACACAACGTTAAGTTCTGCGAACCCATTTTTGGCTCCGCCCCGGCTCTTTCGTTACTAGTTTTATCTTTAGCCTCTATAACACAGAATTAAATTCAGTTAACCCATTTCTGGCTACGCCCCTGCTCTCTTCTTATGAGTATCATTTTAGATTTCATGATGGGCAATTTAAGTGCAGTGAAACCTACTACTGAAGGTGCGTTCCATTCGCTCATTCCGATAGATCTAATCTACTACGTTGCGCCTTAACGTATCCAGAACTTCAATCCTGAGCTTTGATTCACCAATTTGGAGCGAGATTTTGGACGTAGTAAGCGTGATCCAAAGTGACGTGCCGAACGTTTTGTATTGAAGTTGTGAGCAAGGTTAAGCAATCAGTGTAGCTTGGGCAGATCGAAGTGGGAGAATCGAACACACCTGCTATGTCCTAGAGTGGCCAGTTTACGTTACGAATTTAGGAGATCTCTCTTTCCTCTCTTTGCCTCGAGCGCATTCGGGGTCGGTGGACCAGTTTTTTTTCCTATTCAAAAGGCGATGTTCATCGAATGCGCTGTCTCTTGTCGACTACCTAATTTTAATAAAGACTGTTAGCTGTTTGTGATGGTCACTGGTGAACCATTTCCTACGGGCGTATAATAAGTAAGTAAGTTTTGTGTACCTAAACGAATTCAAGACAAGCCGTGTTTGTCCTCCATCGTGCGGGTGCTTTCTTTTGCCCCTGAAAATTAAAGAGAAAAAATTGTGACATGTATAATGACTCTGAGCGTATATGCTCCGTGAGCATAATGTGACACAGTGATATATTATGATACATTACTTGGTCGAGGATTGCTAACGTGTCTCCACAAGCACTCGACTTTTTTAACGTGTAGCACAGGAGAAAATGATTTTTATAGACTCAATGTGCATGATATCATTTCTTTTTAGTAGTGTGTTGTGTCCGATAAGACTTTCGAAACATTTGTGACTGTTGCTGGTTTTCTTGGCGAAATGCTTATGTTTATTTATAGTTGCTATGTGTTTAGCTGGTAGTGAATTGCAATGGATTGAGGTGAGGGAGATGCGGTCTTTGAATGCAGGGATTTTTTCATGAAGAGAGAGGTTGATCCATCGCTGGTCGACGACCCAAGCGATTTGTAGGTGCGTTTCATTTTCTTTGGATATCAAACGTTGTCACCTTGGGTGCCTTCACTATAAGAAAATCGTTAGTGTGGAAGGCTATCATGTAAAACTGACGAGTGGCTTTCTGGATATCAAAGACTGAAGGGTTTATAAGCAAGTTGGCTGATCATTTTTCGCTTAATTTATTCGGATATTTCTCTTAGTAACTACCTAGTTGATATTAACGATAATTGTTAATCATAAAGCAGCAAGCATTTGATATGAAATCGTAAATTATTAGGCCCAATTTTTGTCGTAGAGGATAACACTAATATGACATGTAAGCCATGGTGCATATCCTGGTGATATTGAAAGAAATTTTTATGACGACCTCCAAGCGGTAGTACTGTAGATTCATGAGCATGAGTACACTTCGTCGCTATTGACTTCCCTAAAATGAAAGCTTCTCAGCCTTCGTTGAGCTCACTTGCAGTGTTGGTGCAGCGCATGTTCTTAATGTGCTGGAGGAGTCGTGAGAACTTTTTTCGAAAAGTTTCACCAGGCTAAATGTTAACCGCGACCTGCATAATGCATTCGCCCACTTGAAATTCATAATAATAATAGGAAGTGACAGTGACCTGTGCTATCGACCTTTGCAAAGCCGCAACATCATCATTCATCATAGTTTCGAGGTGATAGCGACCTGTATGTACCACGGTCGACTTCTGGAAAGCCACAACATCAAGACAATCTCGAGGTGACAGCGACCTGAACATTCAAAGGCTGCAGCATCTCCGCCGTAGAGCCTGAGTGCATTTAGGATATGATGTGATGAAACTGCCTCTAGTGGTTTGGCTGTCCCCGCCCTTCATAGTGTCATAGCTAATCTTATCAATAAATAATAGCATTACAGGAGTAGTTGTAGTATTTTTCTGCCTGGAGATATAATTTAGATTAGATGGTTCCTAGTTGTTAATGAATTGTTGTTATGGAAAAAATCCAGTTGTTGTGTGGTTGTTTTTTCCGCGTGGCAAGTTGTGAGGCCGTCACATGTGTGTTCGTCTCGAGTTGTAGCAAAGCGTCAAAGGAAACATAAATACTCAGTGAAGCGAGACGGGGAGGGAGTGGGGGTGTGCTTTTTGATTTGATACTTTTAACCGTCATCCAGGTTTGGATTATCCCCCAGTACTTTCGATTTACCAGATTGCAGAGGGATAGGGTAGTAGTACTTACATCATGGACGTCCTTAATCCACTTGCGATTGAAATTATTCACACTTTTTTTTCAAGTGTCTTAGGTCTGTCACTGCCCATAATTAATCTAAACCCATTTCAGGATTCTAAAAATCCTCACAACTGCGATGGCAAGTCGAACGTACTCGGAGATAAGCGATATCCAAATTTCAATTAGGAGCCAGCCTCAAGTAGCTTTCAACTTCAACCTCATCCTCGAATTAACTCTTTACATTGCCAGTGAGCTCCTAGATGAAGGCTATATCGCTCTCCACTTCGTGAACGTACTTGGTTCATAATAGTATATTAATATTGCTCAGGATCTGCAGTTTTCGCTCCCAGATTTCTTTCTCCTATTGTATTTAATATGAAAAGATCCCATGAACCCGAGGTTATTGTTAATACACTTCTTGAACAAATTCGCCATGGAAGCATACACCATCAATTTTATTGTTTCGGAGAACTGCTTCTCAAATTTAGAGGCGAAATAGTGATAGTAAAAACTTATCCAAAACTATGCTTCTTCAAGCTTCAAGGAAATTCCCAATACGAACTTATATCTTCTCTAAGTAGGCAACGATGTGGCTATGATGATCATAATGGCCCACTGTAGGGCTCTCCATTTAACTGCTCGATTTTATTAAAGATTGTATTTGTTTGGCTGAGGTTATTTTACGAATAAAACGTGAACTGTTACTTATGTGAGAAGTCCCTGAGGCAGGTTCGTAAGGGTGGCAAGTCAAGCGTGCCTGTCGGCGATAGACTGGGAATCCCCACTTTAGACTGTGCGAAGTATCAAGTCTGCGTCCTTATTTTCGGTAATGTAACTATTGTTAATAAGAAATGAATAAAAGTAGCAACATTGTAAGTATCTCCGAAACTCGCGGGCATTGCTGCACTCGCTTAATTAACCCTCCAATTTATACAGATAATTTGGCAAATGCGTAACCCCATAAATTGTCCAGCAAGACTTAACTGTTGCTACACTTTTGAAATTATGCCTGCTAATGCTGAAATAAAGTGCGTCCATTCTTGGGAAATATCAGGTGCTCCACAAAGTTCTTCCATTTTCTGTTAGACAACTCACTATAAAAAACGTACGAACTTTCATGGTGATCTGAAGCATCATGCACGTTGGTGTTGTGGGTCTACGTGTGCTAGATATTGTCTTCCTTCGATTTTTTCAGGGTGTTTTCTTCTTCATGAAGCATTGTATGCTAGAGCGAAAATTTTCACCTTTCATGTGCTAATTTACTGATCGTTGAAAATATTCCAACTGTCAGCTTTGCACATCAACCCTATGTGTGTCTTCGCCTATGAAGTGCCCACGAACTATCGAAATGCTCTAAATTTAGTTTCGGTTACTGATGCTTCTTTTTGACTTCCAATTGGAAAATGTTTAGGCAGTCGGCCAAGTAATATAATGATGACTATTTGCTTAAAATTATCTGATTTGGCAGCATCGATACATGGATATTGTTCACGTATTGTTTTTTTTTCTAAATTAAAGAGAACACGTGGCAATAACTGAGAAGTGCAACCGTTGTACCACAAAAAAAAAAAAAAAAACTCGAATAATAATATTCATTTACCCGGTATTACTTTCCCATTTTCTTGATGCAGAAAAAGTAAAATTCAGTTTAAAGATACATATGACATTGTAATGTTGTCCATTTGAATTTCCCTTCGCTCGACGACTAATTGCTTTTCATGGAAAATTCAGTCGTAATGATGGACATGTGAAACAATTTTGGCCTAGGCCTTTTTATTAGTTACTATAATTTATTATGATTCTCCTATGTTTTAGTATATTTTTATTCTCAGTTACATCTGGAAATTTCAAATTGTATCTCAAAATGTAGCTCTTGGAGCCCTACACTTGGTGTGTGAAAGAATAAATTTCATTTTATTTTACAATTAAATTATTATTTACTCAGCTTATGTTGTTTTCTATTAGTACCACACGTACTACAGAAAACGTGCTCAAAATGACCTATATGACCTATCGTGAGGGACGGTTATGAATAAATCTGGTGTAAACGTTCTTTTGTTTTTCTTTAATTACCTGCTCTTGCGTTAATTCTATTCTATTTTGTTTTAGCTGATGATGTTTTGAGTGGTATATTCATTTCAAGGCTGGATCAGCCAACCGCCACTGCAGTTTGCGGAGTATTGGCAAGGACGTATTGTTTTCAGCATATCTGTATTTTTGTCCCACGCAACTTCTGAGTCAATCCATATGTTCTTATAGGCAAAGAAAACAAACATATTGATGGTAGACTCGTGAATGCACGCTGCTTCCGAGTCTTGCTTCTGTAATTTGCCTTGGTCCTTAATTTCGTATTTTTTTGTTTGTCACATCAAATCCACTGAGGTGGGACTTGGAGGCAAAGTCTCGAAGTTTGTCAGTTCTAGTTTGCCCTACGTTCGTCCGTGGATCCCTTTCAATCACTGCTCGAATTACACTAGAGGCTTGGGTAAAATATTAGCCGTCGAGTCAGCTTGTTTAGCAATCGTTACGAGTTGTAATTTCGGGTTGCATTAGAACTGAGGGTGCTATTCCCTTTCCTTTAATTGGCGCTGCAATGCAAAATGAACGCAACGAAGTATGAATGACGCAGTTTTCTCGCAAAATCCAACACAATACTATGGAATACTCAATGAAAGGCTCGATTATCATTTTTTTTCCTGACACTTAAATACTCATGCAGAGGATGCGTTTTTAATTCATATCTAACGTCTATTCGTCAGTTAACCGAGTAGCTCCTAAGAATTCCTCCACGGTTATTTATCACAGAGTTCTTTGTGGCGAAAAGTTATTGTCTCTCAAATATACCGTACCAACGACAGCGGGTAGAATTTACTCAATAAACACTTTTGTAGGCGAGCCGAGCTGTAGCTTTAGAAAAATTTATGTAAGAAAAATTCCTCTGTAATAGGTATTCTGAGTGGGCCTATCAGATACAGTGGACTTCAGGCATCGTCGACATTGATAGTTTCACTCAGATAAGCTAATCCCACTAGCTTTCAGTGGTCTCAAGCCGAAGTCATGAGTGTTCATCCGATGTTATGGGGCATGGTGACCCCAGGGGGGTCGTGTAGGTTACTTTAGCCATTAGCTAGGCCTTCAGGACGTCTGCCTTTCGTGCCCACTTTGCTTCCTTCAATTTTTCCCCTTCTTTCCTGACTTTCTATTCTCATACGCATTGATCCTGTGTGGGAACAGCTTCGTGCATGGGTTCCCCATATTCCTCTCGTCATACTATATGTCCCTTGCTTCTTCCTCTGTTAAAACACCATTGTTGTGGAGACGGAGGCTTTAACTACTCAATATAATAATAAGCGTTAATTTTGGCACTCTGGAACGGCTTACAGCCAGTTACACCGAACAGTGTACCCACGAGACGGCCTCAAGCTGAACAGGAATAAACTGGAGTAAATGGTTTAGGATTAAGGCCTGTGAATTACTCGTAAGTAACGAAACTAACACTCATGACTGAAATCTTGGACACGTTCAAACTTAATGAAATTCGCTTATCTCGAGGGCATTGTTCTAATTAATGATGCCTTCATCTACATCGCGTAAGTTCGGCCTCTATGCCATAAAAATATGGCTGGAGAAAATCTGATAACGGCCCCACAGATATTTTCATTTCTGTATATGTGGCACCGTTTTTGGCAACAATAACATATGTATATCAAATAAATTTTAGTAAAAACACTGTTCATAATGACCCGTGCATTCAAACTTCAGGCACTTCATCAAATTTGTGCAGAACATTGACGTTATTACGACGATTTGTAGCCTTTAAGCAGCGCTGCACACGAGAGTCAAAACACGGGAACTCCCTGTCATTCCAGTTATGTCACCGCAGGGTACGGCTTCGGCTTACCCAGTATACGCTATCCAAAAGTTGTAAAATGTTTGAGCCAGTACTGCAATTACTCCGGCACGGCATGTTTCAATCGCGCAGTTGCGAATATCCTAAATAATATCGAAACGTTCACGTTCCAAAACGCGTTGTCGGAGCATGTTAAGCTGTAGTCCTGTAGTCACTGCCACAGAATTTTTACTTTCGGGAATGTGAAGCGTTCCTGTGTTATAGCTCTCGCACGCAGTTAGTGAGCTTGAAAATGACTGTAACTTATCTGGAACGAAAGCGGTATTCGGTATCACAGATACCAATGAGCGCCAGAGGTAGGGGTCACTTTCAGTGTTACCGCTACTTGTGACCTTGCAACGGAATGAAAAAGTCAAAGAGTTGCGCCTCCGATCAGAAGACAATGAAGCATAAACAAATTTATGTTTATTTATTATTTATTTATTTATTTATTTATTTATTATTCGTTTTATATATATGTTATATCGACCGTGTCCATTCATGCATACAAACTATGTAGTAGCTAATTTAAACAGTTGACATCACGAGAGGGAAAGTAGTCCAGATCGGAACTTGATCAATTATTTATTATCTAGCGTGCAGTGAAAGCACTTAACGAGGTTTTCTGTTTACTTTAGTTCTAGAAATTTAAAGATATGGTAGTGTGAGGAACAGGAGAAATAGTCCGTGCCGAGAAACAATGCGATGATCCCTATTTATATTGCTCGTAAATTCTCCGTACGAGACTGCTCCATGCTGCTAAACTGCATGGAGTTCCTCACTCGAACTCAGCACCGCGCCTCCCGTTAACACGTCGCTGTCACTGAGCCAATAATGGTCAGAGGTTTCCCTCTACAGGAGCCTCGGATGAAGCCAATGATAGTAGAAAGTAGAGTTCAGTTGCACGTTTCAGTATCTTCGATTCGTTAGCTTCTATTGAAATTATTTAATCCGATGAGCTCTCCCTTGTCTGGCACTCCGAAACTGAGCGCTTCTTTTACCACATTTTGGATTTTCTTTGAGACGTTGATTGGGAACCGATACGATTGAGTCAGTTGAAAATTCAGTCATGTTTCATCTAATTTAGCTTAACTGAGGAAAAAATCTAAAGTCATCTCAACTGAAATAAGTTTGGGATTCACGCCTGAATATATATCCAAAATGGTAATCAAACAGCCACGATTGCAGCGCCGGACGCGTTATAGCTAATCAAATTAAATTGCTTGACGAAGCTATGCAATATAAAGGTATTTTAAAAAAGATTATTTCTCATTATATCTGTTTTACAAGTGTCACTGCTTTTTCACATTTTAAGTTCCTGACTTTATACGCCAGTGCAGTAACGCTGCTTAAATCTATATTGATTTCTCACTGAACTTTCCAAGATTATGGCACTTATCAAATTTTTCATCCAGTTATTTTTACAAGTATAATGAAAAAGAGATATCAAGATAGCAATCTGCAGCTACAATCTCGATCAACTCTTTAAAACTGATCATTGTAGCATTCTAGCATGAAAATTTTCTGACCGAAGATGAAGATTATCATTTAATTTCATCTTACTGCTATAAGCATTGTATTATTTCGTTTTATTCTTATTGTATAGTGAATATTTCCAGGGAAGTTTTCCCGATTCGATAAAAATCTATATTTTAATGCGGCTGTTTGCTGTTGATATTGACAGCTTTCTTTGGGCGAAGAACTTTTTCGCTGCGCAGACGCTCTCAAGTGCACTGGGTTTGGTCTGTTTTTGGACCTTGTCCGAAAAATTCAATTTTTACCTATTGCTAGGAAATGCATAGAAATTTCGACTGGCACTGACAGTAAGATCCGATTAGGAAAGTTTATTGACCGGCCACTTCGGGTGTTGGCTATCATCTGCTAATTGGAAATGACAAAGAAAATATTTTGAGCGCACATTCATCGATGGGAATGCGCAACTTGAACCACCCAATCACAAAAAAAAAATTATCTTGGCATTATGATCAATACTGCAAACTCTACCCATCGGCTGCTGCTTCTCTTTGACGCTTCTAAATTTTTCGACGCCATGACAGTAGGTCAGAAAGACGTCCGCATTAGGCTCTGCTGCCTCTCTAGAACTGCAAAGTTCTTAGTCTACCGTATTAATTGTCCAACAATTAATCTACTTGGGAATACATTCAGTAGTTGACATAGACGGAGAAACAGGCTGATTTCTAGCATTGAACGATGATCCAGTGTGAGATCTCCCCGTTTGAATTCGTACCGTTAAACAGTCTTTTAAGAATATCGTGAAATTCCTACACAACGCTGAAGCTAAAGTTTACGATTGTCAGCACTCCAGAATTTATTCTCTAAAGCCAATAGCAACAGGTAACTATAGTAACCATAGTTACCTATAACTATAAATATAAAAGTTTGACGTTTCGGAAGCATCCTTTCATTTTCAAAAATCTAATAAAACCTTCTAAGGATATATACCTAAGAACAAAAATTTTTTTTATTTAAGAAGACCTAAAACGTGATGGTGTTAGTAGTGTGGGACCTAGAGGGCGATTGACCACGGTGCACTATGGAGTCCTTATATAAGCGTCGAGCGGCACGGGAAGCGGAGGAGAATCGGGCGAGTGCAGTCGGAGGAAAAAGCGTCAGCCATGGTTGTGACGAGTGGTACAGCTGTAGTCGTTATATAGG
>LQNS02277718.1:2176385-2189474 GCA_001587735.2 Parhyale hawaiensis | reverse complement strand
ATCTCTACAAATTGACATGAACGTACCTTGAACCATCATATACAAGTGTGAAAAGTTTCAACTTCCTAGCCCCAGCCGTTTTTTAGTAATTTTAAAGTATGCGGAAAATGCGTTGAATCACCCCGGTCGATGCTATGCACTTTGATATTATTTTGTCACTTCTCCATGGCTTGCTACTCTACTTGCTACTGGTAATTACGACTACATATTTTTTCAGGCGTTCCAGGTGTTGGATAATGTGCCTGACCAATACCAGGCCATAGATCAGCAGCAGAATGTGCCACAAGAGCCTGCAGATCGTGATGCTACAGTTGTACAGGTGCATGGAAACCCTCAGCAGCTGTCTACATCAAACGATGGACACCAAGAGTCAATTCCTGTTCTACCTGCTCTTCTTGCCATATCCCTTATACAGGTACTACCATAGGTACTGTTGCTAGTCTTTTCAACATTTCTTTTAGCTAGATCCATGCTGCTGAGTCTGATTTGGAGAGCATGAAGGTATAAAGGACAGGAGGGAACATTGGCTCGATTTCTTTTAACCAACTGGCAGGGTTGAGCAGCCCGTGTGGCTGTGTTGAAGCCGACCTTGAACTGCTGGCTGCTATCCACTCACTCCAGTGAGCAGTGCCAACCTGACCGTCATAGTGTTGGTGTGTGTCGCTGCTGTCAACATAGTAAACCCATGCTGCGTTTATAGTTTCAACGCGTGGAGCGACAAAAAACACAGAAGACTGTCATCTTTAGCGGCTTTTTTTAGCATGCGTGCAGCTGCATAGCCAGGCTCCAGGGCCCCCACAATGAATGAAAATGCAGAAAATTCCCACGCGCGGCTGCAAAAACTCCCAAATTGCACTAAAACTTCAGAAATAGAAAATTATAGCAATAAAAAGGATTATTTCTTGTCTAATTATAAATGATTATTTCTCGATATCTATCTACTGCAGTGGTATATTGGAGTTTTAGAGTGGGATATTAAAATGTTTGCACATAGGTATGTAAGTAAAATCTACATGTAGCTACATAATATTTGATCAGCTGCTACAAAATCATCTATTCAGAACAGTCAAAGACATATTTCAGTGTCTTCGAAAGCACTATTGTCCGGTCCTGAATATTTTACCTTGCCATTTTGAATACCCTAATTTTACACCAGTATAAAGACGCATATCACATTGCTACGTGACTGACTTTAACAGTTTTGAATATATAAACTAGCAGTACAATGCAATTCAAGTTATTTTGACAATTCTAAATTAATGAACCTCTTGCTGCATGTGCCAGCTAGCATCGTATTCACCTCAATTAGATAAAACTATTCATGTGAATTGACTTATCATTGTAATACGACATTATTCTCATTGTAATACAATATTATTCTTATTGTAATACAACATTATTCTAGGCTAGTATAGGAAACACGTCATTAGTTGAGAGCATGATAGAAACAAGTAGAAAGATTTAATCATTGTGTCTCCATATCGCAAGTCCAATGAGAGTCGAACTGAAATTCACTAATTGAAGTTTTTTTACAGTAGCAAGCTAGCTAGCTACTTAACATAGTGTTATACTTAGATGTTACTGCTTAGCCTATACCTATCTAATGTGTTTCATGAGAACATTCTTGAGATTAATGCATTGTTTATGGTTTCATGAGCTTCTGAATCTGTGGCATTACTTTTTACGCTTTGCACGAGCTTCAACAATTTGGTGCGTTCCTGCTCATTCAANTTATTCCCATTTTGTCCATTCCCACTTTCCCATGCACTAGTCCTACGTACAAAGCTCTCCCTCTTTTAGTGAAGACCTTTGATCGCTTTGAGTGCACTGAAAAGTCTTTCAACTGACATCGATTGTATTTGACTTACCCTAATTTTTTACTTTTATCGTGAAAAGTTGAACCAATGTTTTGTAGTTTATTATTGTGTAATGAAATATCATTTTCTCCAATAATGGTAAAAAAAAACAAAAAAGTCCCCAACAGGTCAATATCCTCAAAATATTCTCACTAGAGCCAAAAAGTTCCAATTTTGGGACAAACTCCCCAAAAGTGGGAGCCCTGCCAGGCTCAGCTCCAAGAACTGTACATGTGTGTGTCAAATGGTACTACGAGCACATAGTGCCCACCCGTGTGCGCTCTACAACACTGGCTGAGTGGCTGGCTTTGATGTGCCGCCGCCTCTTTGCTTTTTGCGTAAAAATTTTCTGTTTCCTCTTCCGTAAATTTGTTCCATATGCAATGCACTGCTGTTTTTTTGCGCTTGTCAGGTAGTTTATTGTTTCAGGTTGGTGTGATCGCGTTCCTTAACTATTATTCAATATGGTTGTGTAGTTATAGCCTGAAACGGGTATTTATCCCTATGCAGTACAGTATTTGGTTGCCCTCCCGAGTGGCTGACTGCTCCTCGCGTCGGCTGCAATCTGCAATGCGGCGCGACTGTGTAGCGCGGTCTCCTGTCCTTCATAACTTCATGTTGGAGAGTAGCTATTGAGTGACTATATTGCTTGGTACTGTAGCTATACGCTTAGATACCGTATGTACTGTAACATTTAGTGACTAATGAAATGGGTCGGTGAACATTTAAGTAGGTACCGTATCATACCGTACCTATCATCTCTGCCCTTCTATATCATTGACAACTCTTGTTCTCATATGGAAGATAGCAAGCTAGGAAAGGAAAGAGTAGAGTAAAGGCGTTAGTCTCTGATCACCGGCTTAATGTCCGATCACCGGCTTAGTCTCTGATCACTTTTACACCCCTCCATTAAAAAACTGCTTCAAGGCAGAGTGTTGATGCTTGAAAGATCAGCTAGGGATCAAATTGTAGCCAAAGAATTGCTTAATATGTCTTGCAAGTCGTAAATTTTAATTCCCCAAACTCAAAGTTGAGGAATTTTTTGAATGAGAAAATTGCATGAAAATGCGCATAGACTATTTTTTTGGTATTATGGAACCTACCACATGGTTTAATTCTTTCTATATCAAGGAAACCTCTGAACTGTAAGAATTTTCCTACCACTTTGATTCCAGCCTTGGGGCCGCTGTGGCTACGCTGCTCTAATTGTTAGACCAAGTCAAGGACTGTGGTTTCGACTGTGTTAGGAGTACTGTCTATAGACTATTAGATCTCAGGATGAAGTCTTACTAAGACTTGAACCCCCATGTTCTGGAAGCAGACTAAATTGAAAAGACTATGTTACTTAACAGGGACCAGTCAGCACCTGAACTCTGGTATTCAAACTAGGGTACATCGTCCCGCTACTTGTATAGCAGAGGCAATGATTAGCCCAAGCAAAGATAACTCATTCTTGTCTTTAAACTGAAAGTTCCTCCGGAGAAGAGCGTCCAGATCTCACATGTAACTCGTGTTGAGGTTCTGAAAATTCGGAGAATTCTGGATATAACTCACTCGGGAGCTTGTTCAACTATCCGTCTAATAACCTTATCTAAGGGCTCAATAGACTAAGAGTCGCAGTCTCTTCTGATGCCTTCAGAAAAAATTTTCATGAAGTTTGGGCCGCGGAAGGTCCCCAGGAGACCTGAGCTAAAATCTCCAAGCAGAAAACTGCTCTAAGACAAACTATTATTGGGCTTCGTACATAGTACTGAGGTAGAGTCCAAACGATCCTTAGTGGGCCCGTGCCCCTGAGTCTGTGGAGGATAAGGCCCGCCTGGGCCTCCGGAACTGCTTATATCCCCCGACTGAAGACAGTCGGAGCTATATCACCTGTCGTATGATAAATATTCATTTATCTGTGTACCACAGGGGCTGAGTCCAGCAGGACCACCTAAAAATGACACAACCTCCAAAAGTAGCCTTTTGTTAGAGCTAAGTTCATAATCTAACAGCTGAGCTTCTGCAAAGTTTCTACCTCCTTGTTTCCCGGGATTATAACCCGTCTGGTTTTTAAGGGGAATACCCCCAGTCCCAAGGGAGGCCTATGGGACTGAGTTCAAACAGGTCGCTACATATCTGCCCCAGCCTGCAGTGGAAGTCACCTTCCCTGATGCAAGGCCAGAGATGTTTCCTTACAAAATTCTGATGAATCCCAACTTCGTCTGTAGGGGTAGGGAATATCAACTTTCTCGACCCCTTGTAAATCTGTTAAAAGTCGCCTTGATCTACAGATTTTAGACTCAGCCACATAACCAAGTGGTCACTCTTGTAGCTACGCCCTTAGTGAAGCAAGAGTGCACCTTCAGTTTTTTTTTTTTTTTACTTAGCTAAATTTGTGAGGTAGTTATTGCTCTTGTGTAAGTATAAGAAGCATAAGAGCAGACTCCCCAGTGACTCTTTGTCCACTGTCTTAGTAGAAAGTGATGAACTCTATTGATATATATAGCTATATATATATATATATATATATATATATATAGAAAAGACACCATGAGCAAATGCAATATCGTATCAATAAGACAATAAAATCTTAAATAGCTATTTGGGTTAGCCTATGGACACCTCAAAATGGCCACTTGAGCTAATCCCAGGTTGCTACTGAAGTAAGAAGTTCAATTTCCTCCTGACAATTTTTAGCATCCCTAAACTTTTTTTAAGATTATCAAATCCTTACATTTCTCGTGTTCAATCTCCTCTTCAGGGGAATTGAGAGAAGCAACAGGCACGTTAAGGATACAAACATATTTGCTTCAACCACAGAGTGCTTCTGATGAAACTTTCTCTTCCTAAATGAAACTTTATCTTGCATAGGTACTGACTGACTTCAGGGGGAATACAATCGAGGGTTCTTACTGCATCAAACGATTCAAACTACAAGTCCTGGTATTGGAAGTCTTCGTTAGAGTCAGTATCCAGGAAGTCCTCATACTCTCATCTAACATTTTGAGCACATCCTTAAGATCCTTTGACTAGGCTTCACAGTTGTGAACTTTTGAACAGTGGCATCATCATTAATCACCAGGAATGATTCTGAAGTAAAAACAAAATTACATTTAGTCTTCAGCAAATTGTTTTCTATTCTCTGTTCTACCATTTCATTGTAGCATAAATAGCTAGATAAATAGGGATTTTATTCAGGTCCTCACTGTCGCTAAGTGTGTTCTACTCTGGACAGAGCATTGTACACTAAATTCTATATTTGGAGACCAGGACACTAGATTCCTCAAAGAGAAAGACACTTTCTAGTTTCTAGGCAGCTAATTTGGTGATACATGGCAGTAAACACATAAACTTGTACGGTACCTAGCTATGTCAGTATATTTGAGTTTTCTTTTCTGAGGCAAGCAATAACATGAGAAGTTAACTGGAATACTAATACAGTGCTATTATCTAATAGTGATACTTACTCATGATCTGCTTCTAATGTTCTGTGAACGGTTCAGCTCAATATTTCTATAGTTATGCTTTCGTGATGTGACAGGTAGCTACAGCTTCTCATGATGAAAGCAACTTTGTCATCATCTTGAAATTGATAGTTCTCCACTGCATCAGCTTCTTGTCATTTACACTAAAATCTGCCAGGTTTAATGGTCCTTTCTTTCGACAATAAGGAAATATTTGATGTTCTTGATCTAAAATCTTGCTGATGAAAACATTAAGGAACACTGGATGAAGCCATGGTGGTATTGACTTACAGAAAGCCATTTCTCTAATGTAACAGTCGACTTTTAACCAATTCTCGAGATGAACTGCGGTTCATCATCATATCCTGGAATAACTTTTTGTTTTATGAGTCATACACTAAGACGTTTCAACAAGGAAAACATTATCCCATTTTAATGAGACGTTTTCATTGTAATTAGTAGAGCTGGGATTCGGTTGGTAGCTTTTTTCTACCACCGGTACTACCGAAAAAACTTTGCATTTGGTAGATAAAATTACTGAATCCCAGCTCTGGTAATTATGCCTAGGTCTAAGTGACATCTTGTACTACCTAGCTACGGGGTGACTATAAAAAATGTTATGCATTATCAATAAAGGTTACATAAGCATTTTATGGGAACCCTTCATGTCTGCCATGCTTGATTAATGATTAATTGTCCACAATTTTGAGAATAAAAAGCATAATCTTGGTAAGCTGGGTGCACAACAGGCAGCCGAAAACACATCAAAATATGCTATTCTTCTCATGACGAGGTTTTATTGAAGGTGTCGAGTTGCGATGATAACTTTTAATTATATAATTTTAATTTTAAGCCTGTGGCCATTTTCAAGTGTCCTCATTGATATGATAGGTACTGCTATTGTTGATTGTGTCTTTTTCCATGTATCAAAATTCAAGGCCAGTTTGAGTGTAGGTACTGAAGGTAATAACCCCGTGACCTGTGAAGAGAATCAGAAAAAAGCTCACCCATCAAACTGAGATGCGATTTTCACATGCTCATTAACTTGTATACACCTTATCTGATCTCATTAAAGATTCTGAAAGACTGGGGAAAGTTACCTCGGAGCCAAAATTGTTAGGCTTCTATCATGTCAAGAAATGGAGATACTAACCTTCAGAAACCTTTATCAGTTTTGAGTGCGATTCTCAAGTGAAAAAAAAAGGCGCGACACCCAAATTTGAAAGGGCCATAACCTCAAGATGCATTAGATTTTTTACAAGAAAGTTTGGAAAGATTATTTAACACCTATTTACATTTATTTTAGCAATGCTAAAAGACATAAATGATTAAATTTTGGTGCAGAGCGGTTCGTTCATTTGTATGTTTGACTCATGTTTGTCTTAACGTTTGTTAGCAGTAGTCTATAACTCAAAAAGCTATGAATGGACCTTCCAGAAAATTGCACAAGCTGTTATTTCTATCAAAAGGCACAAATAATTTGATTTTGGAGTTTATACCAAGAAAATTATGGTTTCAGAGCCAATTTGAATTTTTTGCTACCGTTGCCTCGCTTGGTGGAATTCTGCGCTCTCAGAGTGCTCTATTTTATGCATGCAATGGCATCATTAATTGAAACTGCAGAACTATCATTGTTACACCAGCAAGCATAACGAATATTCTAGCTGAAAGCCAATTAACCTGATCCTGAGCCTTCACGCTACAAGTTTTCTCAGAATCTAGATACTCAAATTCTACAAAGAAAACCCAAAGGGAACTGATTTATGGGAGACAAATTTAAATTTACTGCTCTATTGTAGTTGATGTGTTTCTACCTTTTGTTTCATCAGTCTTGTCCTATTTTATCCTGTAGTTAATGTAGGTATACTCGGTTATAAATGTTTTGGAGGTAGAAAAATTTACTGAGAAGCTTCTTGTTGTTGAAAATTGAGATAGTTAATTTTTCCATAAAATGTTTAATGTCACTTTGTTTTCTCCTAAGCTACGTTAAGATCTACGATAAAGCAATGCATTTCGGATAATTAGAGCTCTACAGAATTTTTACTGCAAATCGCATTTTAATACGTTGGGGCAAGTAAAAACTATTTAATCAAATAAGAAGAAAGAAAGTCGTAAATAGGGACTACAGTGGTTCAGCACGTGAGGCTTCCTGTGCGTAGCTATAACTAATGGGAATGGGTTGAACTTGCAAGTGCTAGCCATCCTAAAGGTTGCAGTATTTTTTTTTTATTTGAATTGCCAAGTTGGTACCTACTCATCTCTTTTGGGATCACTCGCTAAATAGGTACAGTGTGTACCTAAACGTGGACTAGGGCTAATAATAAGAAGCAGGACGCCCTATCCATTGCATACTGTGTGCTCAAACTTTTTACTTGCCAGTGATGCTATTATACATACATTCTGCTAATTTTATAACCTACTTTTTATGCTTCATTTTACAGATAGGTCTTTTGAGTGCTGTGTTTATCGTCCCTGCATTTTCTGAGACCCTTAGTTCTACCACCACCAATGCCTTCTCAGTAGTACAGTATCTCTATGTCATCGCGTGGGCTATCATCGCAGTGAGTGTTTTTTCTGTTGTTGACATAATACTGTAGAACCCCGTTTTGCCGGACAGCATGGGGAAAGCCTCTTCCATGACCATGCACCTTTATTTGCTGGACTTTTTCATGGAAATACCAAAGTTTTCTGGTGTTAATACGGAATTTAAGGGAGTCTTTTGAAAGTGCAGAACTTTTTTTTTTGGACCACGCACCTCTATTTACCGGACTTTTTCTGGCAAATAGCGAAGTTTTCCCGTGTTTTACTGCTAGGTACGGTATCTGTTTGCCGGACCATTCAAAAACACCTCGGAAAAGTAAAAAAAAAAAAGTTGGGAAAAACGAGAACTCCCACAAACTTGAGTCCGGCAAAACTGGTTTTTACTGTATTAGCTATAGACCAACCGGAGCCCCGGCCAACCACACTGCGAGTCCCTGATGAAATTTCTGTCCTAGTTGGACTTCCGTAGTTATACTTATACAACCCCCGGCCGTATTTTGCCACGCCGGCCCCGTCAGCTTCAGTTCCCACAGGACCTGGATCTGGCCGAGTAATTTTTTGATAACCTTGGCCTCGGCCTCTGTCGGTCTATAGCTACCTAATATAGCATTCAAAAGACTAGTCCCGTTTGTAAATTGGATAAATTATTTGTGTCATTTATGTAGTTAAATGAAAGATCTTTGTTGGCAGTGAAGCAAGCTTTTTTTATTTAGCTCGTTTTCAGTGACTTCTTTGCCTTGTTTAATAGGTAGCTAGCTACTTTCCATACATTCATATGGAATCTAAAGGAAAGCTACCAGAGGTGTAGGCTACCAATAGTATCGGTATCTAATATAACTATCGGCCATCTTTTATGATATCGGTATTGCCAAAACAAACGTCGAAATTACCGATGTCACTGATGCTTTTACCAAGACCCAGGGTGTTAGCAGTTTGGAAAACGGGAAAAACTCAGAAGAAAAAATCGCTCAGGGAAAAGGGACCAGGAATCATAAAACTCAGGGAATTTCTGCAGGACAGAGGAGGTGTTCCACGTGGGGATTTCTTTAATGAATGTAGCGTTCTTCCAGAGCCTGAGCCATATGAGGATTATTTTTTCTGCACTGCCGGGGAAAGGTTAATGGCTGTCTAGCTCTATTTGGCAGCAAATCCTTATATTGTGAGCAGGATGCAGAATTGGAATCGGAGGATTTGAGGGGGAGTCTGAGTCGGAATCTCACTTGCTTTAGGAGTCAGAGTTGCTATTTTTAGCTCGACTCCAGAATCCCATTAGAAAAATCTATCCAGGATTTTCAGTCTCGTGATTTAAAAACTAATAAAATATATTATATATATATATAAAATATATATATTTTTTGACTTAATCTATGTCATTGCCATTTATAATGGAATACGTACCTAGATTGTCTAATGCCAATGCACCAATACCAGTTCGGCTACTTGATACAATTTGAAAGTCTAATTTCTGAGCCATGATATGGAATAATCAGAACAGAAATCTTCTCAAAACAAAAAAGTTATGCCTGAGAACGAATATGTACCACAATTTGACCCCAGCCCACGCTATAAACAGGTTTTCTGCATGGTAGCTAATTATACCGTAGCTATTATTGAATTATAAATGTATGAAAATTAAATGTCCCAAATGGTGCTAATGATGCAAAATACCATTGTATATGTACATAACTACTATCTTTAGCTCAATATGTGTGAATATATTGCTTAAAATTATTTGGATACGTGTTGGTCTTATCTAGGTCAACCCATCTGATTCCCTACAATAAATTATGAATATTGCTTAACTTCTCTCTCTCTTTGGGTGGACATTAAGTATTTAGATATAAATAGCTACATAAATTTTAAACGAAAACATTATCACTGCTCTTTGCTCGCAGGTAATAAAAATTGCAGATTCCAATAAGATTAGCATTGCTAAAGAACATTAAACTATACTCCAGCCTCCAAGCCATTTTATTCCTTTGCGATACTTGCTTATATTCATACTATATGAGCGTTATCTGTGCACCTATCAGAAAATTAAATTCAGTTGGTAGCTACTGTAATTAACTCTGTTTTTTTTTTGTCTGGGTTAGGAATATGTAATCCGTTTTCATACTGGAATTTTGTATAGCCATCATGGAAAATTCATTTGATTTTATTTTCTACTAGTGCTGGGAACCCTGGCTAGACACCATGAAGTTCGTTAAAGTTTAAACTCTGTGGACGTGACGACTTTTGCTCATCAAAGTGCTAGGAGCAGATTAAATTATCCAGATAATTGGGCGTACCTATTCATTTTCATTCTGCTTGATACTAAAATGACCTACAACGAAAATAGCTGCTGCTCTGTAAACAGTTACCAGGGCCCGAAGATTTAGCTATGAGAATCGGCTCGAAAAAATATAGTGAAGCGTCGGCAGCTTACGGCTGAAGATATTAGGAACGCTGCACTAACTTTAGCAAGAGTTTCTGTTAACTTCAGTTCTGTTTAGGCAGCTTGTTTTAATGAACAGTAGTTCCCCTAGTCACTCATAAATGGGCACAAACTGGTAAGTGGTTGAATGATTGCTATAGGTTTACAATAATTTCGGTTTTTGTATACTATAGGTAGTGTAGGTGGCTTGTTTCTTTAATTGAAAAGTAGACTACTTCATACCTCATTCATAGGTTACTTAGGCATCATATTATATTTTCATGACCAGGTTACTGTAGAATCATTTTACATGTTGGAGGCAACATATAATATTTTCATGACCAGGTTACTGTAGAATCATTTTACATGTTGGAGACATCAGTTTAGGTTACTATCGACTTTGTCTACATTTACGAGGCGCTTGTGCTTCATTTTCCGCTGCTCATCTTTTTTTTTTTTTTTGGAACCATTCTCATCAGCGTGTGCCAGATGTAGAGTAAACCAAATCATATTCCGTATGTCAATAATTATTCAATGAATCCATCCCTGCTGCACTCTCTGCCTATCCTGGCACTGACAGGCATACACAGTCGCGGTGAATGAGTGTAAGCGCGTTCAGTTACAGATCGCAGTTCTTAATAAAAGCATTGTGTGCTTCAAGGTCGACAGGGAAAATAACTTTTGCGTGCAACGAAGTGTTTAGACGGGTTCTCCAGGTAATTATACAAAGGAAAACGCTTATATAGGTGCACTTTGCATGTGGAATATCTTGTGTAAGATTTTGCAGCCCTGTCCTGTCGAAGACGGAGTCTGGTTGTCGACTGCGAGCTTAAAAGTCGGTGGTTGCACAGCTGACCACCGAATTTTAGTCTTGAATACTGCAAGCTCCACCTACTTCTGCGCTAACACATGAGATTTCTGGTTCTCTCACGTCGTTATCGTGTCAAAGTCATAGTCATTCGGATGATTGTTGTGTGAACCCCAGCCTCTATTTCTAGGGACGACCTTTGTTCTGCCTTTCCTCATTTTTAGACTTGCTGTTTCCTTGTGTGCTCTTTGGTAGAGTGTGTCGATTTTGACCTCGCCATATGATTCTGATTTACAGCTTCTGTCGTGGTACATTTTCAATGAGTTCTACCACATATGGCTGCTCGGATATCATCGCTTCTATCGGAACACTCAGCACCTCCACATTGCATCATTTTTCATCTATACTGGAGGTACGTTGGGTTGTTAGTGACTCGCTTATCCTGGTAGCTACCACAAATATGTTTAACCTTTAATTTATTAAGTTAACTCCCTTCTTTTCTGATAGTCAGCTCTCGCATGAATGTCGGTTGATATGCCCTTTGAAAATACCAATTATTTGCCATGATAGCCTTTCATATTTCATGCGTTTAGGACTGTTTGCTGGAGCTGATGTCACAGCTCCCGTGGAAATTATCACTTGGCCGATTTTAAACATAAGTAATTTGTACAGCACAGGTGTTTGGCTTGGAACGTTAGTGCTCTGCCCTGTGTTGAGCTCAGCAGTCAGGACTATATAGTCTTATTTAGCTATTTAACGTTTTTGTTTAATGAATAAATGGACATCTTCAAGATTTTAGTTTTTATTGACCCTAGCTTTCGTTTTGCTCGTCGCAAAACGTTTTCAATGGTGAAAAGCAAGAAGCGAGAGGATATATACACTTAGCAGTCGCATACTATATACACACACGTTACAAAAATTCAATTTACATATGATGTAATAAACAATAGTCAAGTCGCTGAGTTTGTATTTATGTATCATCTGGTATCTCGACAATCTAGGTTCTGAGCTCACCCTCAGTTGTTCACGAATGGCATTGAATGCCACGCCACGATCTGTTGCAGGCTTGGTGCTCTTCACTGTTTTGGGTGCCGCTGTTAGAGACTACTGCCCTGGAGGCGCCCTAAGGCCCTGTGGGAAGCAGGTTACGCTCTCTCCCGTCAACTATCAGCAGGTCATCGTGGTGCTTCTGTCAGCGCTTGCGTTGCTATTCACCCTCAAACTGTGTGGTGGGTACTGCAACCCCAAGTTATAACATAGGTACCATACCTACCTACTTGTTATGCCAGAAGCTTATTAGCGTTAAATACCTATATAGTAGGTATATAGCTACTAGCCATGATGTGCGTGTGGAATAAATAAATACCATAGTTTACCAAAGTTCCGGCTATTTTGGAGAACTAAGGGCAGTTATACAGTAGGGCTTTGCTGGTCGCCGACTGATAGAAATTCATAGCAAAATGCCGTATGTGCTTATGCGTGCTCTTGGCTGACGAGAACTGAAAATGTTGTCGGTACTCGGTAGTGCATTCATGTAGTCTAAACGTCTCAATTTAAAGTTATACCACCACTTTAAAACAGTGAGCAATAGAATCCGTGCACGGTGCGTTAGGTAGCTATTGATTTTGAGTGAATAATTGCACTGTGCTCTTTTACCTAGGTTAGCTACTTGTTGATTTGAAGATACATACCAATTGATTTTAATTTGTTGGTTGGACATCATTTTCTATTAGCTACATCTTATATTTTGACACTTTAGGTAGCTACCACTTGTCACTTTAATGTCCTTTGTATACCTATTTCATTATCTAGCCATGACCTTGAAGAACAGCTGTGCTCCTAGAAACTTTCAGAAACCAGTGTTTGCTGATTTAATTGATAAATTACCACTTTTGTGTTAAAAAGCAGTTTATGTAGCAGACGGGCCCAGCTTCTAGACCAGTAATAGGATACTTGGACACTGCTTAGCGCAGAAGAGATTCGAGCACAGTAGGAGGAGGCTGACTCGCGGAGCAGAGAAATGCT
>LQNS02277718.1:2155007-2170281 GCA_001587735.2 Parhyale hawaiensis | reverse complement strand
CCTCTATATATAAGCTTCTGGAGATCCCTTAAGTTTCCGTTAACTTTCCGTTAAGTTTCCGTTAAGGATCCTTAACTCTCCGCGAGAGAAATGGCGAAATTTTTCAACTATTTTTGGGTTATTTAGTTTTATTTTGTCCAGTTCCTCTAGAATTTTACATCTTGATGAAATGCTAACTCTTCCAGAGAGGTAATCCTATTACTGGTCTAGAGGCTGGGCCCGTCTGCTACATAAAGTATTGTTTAACAATAGGCCTAATTACATTTCTGAAATTTTCGTGTGTCGAAAAATTTGTGAAATTTCTAGAATTCTGAAAAGAAATGTTGGCAGAAGTGTAAATGCTCAATAAGGTGCTGTACCTTGCCGAATTCCAAGTTCTTTATCCGTATATTCCTCCTCTGCTGCGGTCCAGAATTTAATTAATGCTTTCAATTGACTCCACAGAGTTCATGATGCAGTTTTATAAGTCAGTTGTCTTTATTGTATTGTGTTATGAGCATGTTCTTTACAGTCCGTTGGGAGTAGTAAGAGCTGACTGTATAGCTAACAGTGTCTGCCTCAAGCGTGCATTCATCAGATGGTAATGGGCAATGTCGCCCTTGCACGGTTTTGGGCCCAGTGCAGTCTGACTTTTGCGGTGACTGGTCCCTCTGTGCTACAGGTGCAGTTTGTCTTTTCCCTACAGCTTCATTTTAAACTAGGTATCTGCTTGGAAAGTGTCTGTCAATGTAAACTTATTGACTCTGAATGCATGGAGTGCTTCCGTGCATGCATCAAAATCACGCCTTCCCGTCGTAAATTTATTTACTGAATTCTTTTTTGTGTCGTTATGAGATATTATATAGTGTCAAAAATGTTCCATGTTGCTACTTACGTTGAAGCACTTGTAAGTAATTACAGTTATTATATGTACTGGATTAAATAACAAATTTGAGGATAGCTAACCATGATCTGCACTTTTTAATTTTTTTTTAATTCAACTGTGATTACAGCCCTGGCTGTAGAGTAGTACATCGTTCTGGTGTCTACCGTGTGTTAGTCGGATGGGAGGGATGGACGTGTTCAGTGCTCCTCCGATTGTTGCAGTGGGTAGTTGTTCTGTGTTTCACGTTAGCTTGTCAGTCTGTGTAAGCCTCGCAGCAGCGGGCTGCGAGCGTCCTCACTGACACCGAGGTGCAAGTCTTGGAAAGGGCAGAGCATACCGGGACAGACCTCCAAGTCCACCGCGACCCTAGTGCGGCAAGCGACGTGGGACGCAACAACTTCGTTGCACGAAGAAACGTAACGTCGGGTACAACAGTCTGCGTCCCTACCGACGTAACCCAAATTGCGCGACCCACCGTGCATTGCTGTCGGTCACGGGCAACATGTCCATCACAGAAATCGTATTGCATTGTATGTTGCGCTAGTGTAGCCCTGGCCTAACATTGACGAACAGATCATCGGGGGTAATAAAGTTACAGTTCCACTGATGAACGTGACTGCTAGTAAACTAAATTAAAATTAAGAACGTTACCGTCAGTGATTTCTTTTATATTTCAGGTGATGTTTATCGATTCAATCGGAGCAATCTACCGGCGGATGTTTTCGTTGATGACCTGGGAGTGAGGCTTGGCCAGTCGTCAATGTACTCCAGTGTTGGGTAAGTAATAAATAGGTTATATTCTGCACTGCGCCTATCATTCGCTTTATTTTAAGACGGGTGCAATTGTGTATATTATCGTTTAAGGTTGCCCCAACTATTCAGAAATCTGAAGGAACTTTCTCATACCGTCAGTGTAGGACCCTGACGTGATAGTGATGGAGATCGTTTGTGAATTCCCCTCATACAAACTGTAATGTGGGAACGATAAAGGAATTCTTGGTGCAGTGTATAATCTACGGAAAGCGCAGGATATGATGTATAAAGGTGAAGCACAAATGCTGCGCTACTTACCTTACTGTAGCTAGTGGCAAAAACGTGACACTGATGAAACTTTGACCTCGCTCCGTTCAAATATCCCGAGAGAAATACAATGCACTGTTTTAGTAATAGAAACTTCAATGCCCAGGCATCTACGGAAAGGGTTAAACGGTGATGCATTTCTTCATTACTGGCGGTAACATTTATTTCTCGTGAATGAAAAGGTTAAATCTGCGGGCGACGAAGTCGTCGTTCGTCTATTTTGCTGGAAAGGCTCTCATGCAGACCAACATAGGTTGTCACTGGTGTTCCAATTCCATTAGCAGGGCGATGTGCATCAGGTCATGGGCGGACCCGCAACATCATATCTTTGGATCGATATACCTGCGTAGCTCTAAGTAATACATATTTCGCCACCATATGGTAGCCGGTCACAGCAAACACGCGGGAGCAAAAGCTGCTCGGGTCATTCGACTATACAAGGCACTGCAAACTCACCTCTGCATGCCCCCAGGCCCAGACACCCCCAGTGCAGGACAGCCAGACCAGGGAGGAATCCACACCAGTTGTAGATACCTATAACTCCCTACACACCAAACTAAACTACAAATACCTAAACCATGCTAGCTCTCACTGCGGAGCCCCAGTGAACCAAGGACTGTTCAAACAGTGCCATACTGTGTACTTTCAGTTACCTAGGCGTCTAATAGATTATTTTATTCCTTGAGAGAGCTCATAATTGATTGGCGTTAGAGCCTATATTCGAGCAACTTTCAAATTTAATGTAGTTAATGGTGTGGCGTCTGTCGACATCATAGCCTATCTAAACAGCTTGTGCCTCGAATCGTTGTTCACAATTGAAGGCAGAAATTTTTGTGTTAGTGGACACTTGTTTTTCATCCGTGCTTTGAACTGTTGTATATCGCCTTCATGAACTGTATTCAGCTTAACACTATAGGTATATATATTTCGGTAAATTTTTACTCCTTGAACTCGCATATATATATATATATATATTTTGTTTTTCTTGCTATTAGCATGTTAATTGAGTCAATTTAAAACAGTTTCTATGTATAACGTTTCCGTCGCAAATGTTTAGTTTTCGAGTTAAATGACTCTGAAGTTCTCATTGTTTTTCAATGGGAGAAAATAACCGATGTCACCAGAGGCTTGCTTGGGACCTAAAAGGAACCTAACTTAACCTAACTTTACCTAACCTAATCTTACCTTGCCTTACCTCACCCTACTTTTGCTTGTATGGTGGTGTCGCCCAGTATTTTCTCCCATAGAAAAACAATAGGAACTTCAAAGTCATAGGTATATCTCAAGAACTAAGCCTTTGCGACGAAAACGTTATTCATGTAAGTTGTCTTAAATTGACCCGGGTGACTTACTAAAAGCAAGAAAATAAAAACGTGTGAGTTAAAGTAAAATAATACCTACTAGCTGCACCCATGGAAATTCCACGGTTAGTAAATATTTTCACTTACCGTATTAAACCTGAGGTAACGTTCATATCTAAACCACCCGTCTGAACTAACGTCCGCCGCTTAACCCAGGCTATCCTCATACAGTTCGTCTACCTTACGTCTCGTCTAACTTTTCCTTGTAGTCTATTTCGATTTCATCACGGAATCACCCAATTGTTCAATCACCAAGGAATTAGCACTTGTATTTTGGTTTTGATAAAGACATAGAAATACTACCGTACAACTTGCAATATTCTCGTACAGTATGTATTTGCACGCCTTTTGTAAGCTGTATTTCCCACAGTTTACAGATTATATAGCCCACCATAAGGTCACAACATTCCAATTTTTTGTTGGTGTTTCTATTTTTTCTCACTATTTCGGAACCCGTTGATTTTTCTGCTTAGTTGATTGTGATAGGTACATAGTATCTAAAAGAAAACATATTAGGTCAATTTCTCCACTCGCAACAGGGCCATCTTTTATGCTCAAGATGTCATTGTATTTGCTCAGCCATCACACTGTAGACTGTCGAGGCGGATGCTTTCGCGGCACGCAGTCGCTTCAAAAAAGACTTCAGAGCAATAAGCCCAATACTACTTTTTCTATTCATCCGTGGCGTATCATGTTTACGCAACTGGCCGTATTAGAAATGTCATCCGCTGTCAGCAAAGCGAATAGAGTGTTGTCAAAAAAAATTGAAAACCCGTAGGTAGATATGATGCCGAAAAATGATTCATATTTGAAGCCAAATCTCTAAATTTGTTCTATTATTAAAGAGCATGACACAAAAAGTAGGTAGGTACTATCGCATTGATATATAGAAGCTATTTCACAGTTGGTCAGTAGGTATTATGCAGCCAGTTGAGGGTTTGTTTATTTGCAGGACCCCTACGGCCGGTCATTCCGTCATGGAGACCCAGGGCTCTCTGATCGGCTTCCTGATGCAGCGCATTGAAATTCAGAACCGCCAGTTGTACCTTCTCGCTGACCAACTCAACCAGCGTGTGACTGAATAGAATAATTCCTTTCTTTAGCGTCGCTTTCATCTCTGTAATCTCTGAACCTCAATGCGAGCTAGAACTCTCGTACTATTGTCTCGTATGCATCGTACGATTTTTTATTTTGCCCTTATAACCATTATTTCAGTTCTGTCTGTACTGAATTAGGCCTTGCATGCCAACTATTGTTCTAAGCGGTGTCTACGACGATTTTTTTGCGCATTTCAACAATCGTGTCACTGCTGTCTGTTCCTCAAAGTTATTAGTTTCTTGCAGACTATGTGGTGTGTCCAGCATAGTGCTATGTAGGTACTGCTTTACTACACTATTTGGCTTCGGTATCAATACAGGAAGTCCTCGATGAATTCCATGGATCTGTTCTTTAAAATGGGAATCTACATCGAGGACTGGTTATGCAACAGTGTCAAATGTATCGAATTATTGTCCAAATAAATCATTTTCTGTAATGCTATTAAAAAGAAACGAAGGATCGAGGAAATACCATGTTCAATAGTAATAATAATTAAATTGTTGAGCTCGTAAAATGACCCATCAAATGAAAATTGTAATTGCAGTTCACTACTAAAGATAGATAAAACTGAAGCCTGTTGTTCATGTTGAACGTGACTTCATCCTTTCATTTGCAGTGAAGGATACGCAACGTGCACACACTATACTAAATTGCAGCATCTACATGTTACGTGCAATGGATACGACTAGAACCAGTCATGCGCTCTGATGTTAGCTTCAATAGATGATAATAGAAACGTGTTATAGGAACACACTGTTAAAGACTTCACCTACATGTCAGGACGGGCCATAGCGACGCACTGAATCAGACGTCAAGGTATCGTTTGCGTTAATAGAGGCTCCAGCTATGCAATGTTCTGGTGTCCACCTCCCATGGAAAATTATAAGTGCCTGGGTGCATCATATAGCTACTTGTAGGTTAAGTGTTAAACTTTAATAGTTTATTAATGTGTGCTTTATTAATTCCACTTTTTTGTCGATTATTGTACGTGTTAGTTATTTGGCGGCATTCATTTAATGTGTGTATTGACTCCATTGCCAGTAATTAATTACTTAGTAGTATGAGACACCAGGCACTTTGAATATTGTTGTTGTTATTATTATAATAATAATAATCAGGTTTTCGAAGCGGTTGAGCATCCATATTCCATTTCACCCTTCATTGTCAAGTTTAATCTCGACAAAAAATTTGTGCCTAATGCAAATATGAACTTTCAAAAAAATCAATTCACATGACAAGTGACACGTTCACCGCATCAGAATTATGTAGCTAGCTACTTATCGCAGCTAACTCGCTCACTGCAGGCAGACGAGATTAACTAACAGAGAAATATGGTATTAGCTACTTCTAACTCGCGTTACTCGGGGCACTCTGTATAATTTAAACGCCATTAATTGTTGGAAATTTTTACATGTAGTCGGCGTAAGCATTTTGTATCGTATGAATGGAAATGGGGATAGCGTACGCATCTCTAGTACTCCCAAGTATTGACTTGATGTTTATGTCAGATTTTTTTAATTTTTAAGGAATTGAAAGATATTTACGTAAATTTTTGCACTACCGGCGTCTCTACACAACATTTGGCTATGAGGCCCTTAGTAATATTGCCCGCTGTCACGGAGAGAAAACTGTATATACCATGTTGGGTTAATAAAAGAAGTAGCTTCTCATGGGTAACTACTGGTAACCGTGCACTGTTATAAAATGCAATCGTACGTCCCGCGCTGCAAGTTAAAAAGTCCCAAGCATTAGGTAGTCAGTGCTCACTCACAGCTTATGTCGAGAGGTTGATTTTACGGACCGTCCACAGCGCTCTTCTTGCTTCCTTACCAACTTAGAACCCATAAGTCCCGGCTTCTACTGCTGATAGCGGGGCGCCGTACTCTTTCAATGAAAGAGAAGAGCCGTGTTCTTGCTTTCCGAGATCAAGAAACGTCTGCGATCGGCGTTGCCGCATGTTAGATAATTTATAATTTAACGAATGCTCGAGTCTCGCTGCCACGAGGCACCGCTTCACCAAAGAAACCTGAATTTTGTGCTCCGAGCAAACCTTCGGATGCAGTCAAAGCAGTATAAGATAATGAATCTTAAATCAGTATGCTCAGCACCAGAGCCTGGTTTCCTTGATGGAACGAGCAACAGCTGATGGTTAAAGCAAAATTCTTGCGTTTTTAAGCTTAATATCCCTGGTAACGCGTATCACAGACATTCCTCGGTCTAGGAGGGCCATCGCATGAATCTTCTGTTCATTGAAAGCTTACAGCATCTGAAGATCAGCTGCTTATAGAAACAGAGAAACAAGGGTTCATGCTTTGTGAGGAAGTAGGTAGTAATGTGCGCTAGGAACCGTGCGTATCAGTAACCTTTCGATACAAGTTCTGAGTGAGCAACGACTAATATTTGGGATGTCAAAACTTATAGAGCGGGATCAACCGCAGCACTCAACGACAGCACACATTCCTCCCAATTATAATGAGGTAAAGACGCACTTGAACTGCAGTCGTCTCTTCGCATGGGTGCTTTTTATTGCACTAGCATTAGCGTACATTAGTTTTTCTGCCACTTTGAGGAACTCATTTCGACGAGCCGATAAAAGTCTGCACTACGTACATTATATTATCGTGCATATATATTTGCAGATAAAAATTTGAGAGGGCGATATTGAAAGTTTGTGTCTCTCGCTACCTATTTCTGTGTTTTAGTGTAACAATAAAAGGTGTATGTTACAGAAGACATAATTATTTATACAATAAAATATTTAAATAACTATCGGAACAAACGCTATGCGTGTTACTGTACTGGGTGTCCCGGAAATTGGGCATACTGCTGTTGCTGATATCAAACCCGCTAAAGTTAGTTGATCCCTTGAATCTTCATGTTCGCTCTTTCTATTTTGGCATGCGCAACTAGCTTTTAAAACCTTGTACACCTTCAGCGTTATTTTCTTTGCATCTTTAAATTCATTGTTTGTTGCCATGACCTAGCCTGCATGTTACTCACTCACTGCGCTCTTTTCTCTCTTTTCTCGTGTTAGCGTGGAAAGAGCTGGATGTAAGAACAATGCGTATCCAAGTTGCTACTTCTGGTCTCGTCGGATATGAATGCTCGCATATTATTGTTATTAATATTTTTTTCCGATCGCGCTTAACTAATTGTTGCAGAGGACAAGAGATATTTAAAATCTGGAAGTGCAATAAATCCTTAGCAGATTCAGTATCCGTGTTAAGTGTGACCGCCGATGAAGAACTATCATCGTAAATTATTCTTCGTTGTCATCGTATCGCTGCACGAGCAGCTAGTAATAATACTAACACCAGAAGTTGCACATGTGCAGCCGCCATTCTAGTCAACCCCCTGCAATCTTGGCATTATTTTTATTTTTAGTTAGCTGCCTCAATGTGCCATATAATCGTCATCTGTTTATCGTAGCTGCCTTGGAAGCTTATATTTCCATGCCCACTGTGTTTCCTTTGCTGTTTCCCGTGCTCACTAACAGTCGTTGTTTTACTCTTCCTCATCTAATGCAATTTGCTGTTCGTGAGCGCCGTTTTAACCTGCAAGTCCTGAATTAAACGTTATTTTTCGTTAGAATTAAACTTACTTTCGTGGCCACCAATGCATACAGTGGGAATGAAAAATTCAACTACTCTGCATGGGTCATGTTGACTCTAAAAAACGCTGCCCTGGTTCAGAGGTACCGTATGCCAAGAGAAGCGTTTTTTTTAGCTGAGTACTTGGTACTCAGCCAAGCGTGTCTCCCGTAAGTTGCAATGTGGAAAATTATTCCTATCATTTTTTCTTCGCTAATTTTTTGTTCTAAATAATCCATATTTCAAATGAGAAACCGTTGCCGGATAGGGTTAAGCCATACTTGGGTTCCCGTATTTTTAATTCGTGCTTAGGTTTCCGTCTTGTTTATCCGTGCTCGAGTTCCTGCAGTGTCGGAGGCGAGAATATTTGGCAGCCACGGGTCGGAGTCGGACCTCCTCCATCTGACTCGCAATCCTGCCTACGACTCGTCTCGCAATTATCTTCTCCCATGCCTTTAGGTCTGCGGTGTGTTGGACACGATAGTGTAAAGTGTAAACTATGAACAAACCATATGCATCTAGCAGGAAAGTTCAAGGCAATATTAAATTGGTCACGATAGCTACATGGCGTCTCAACTGAACATTGTGTGTTGAAACGTCTAAGAAAAATCGTCTCCCTAGTGCCAGGTAAAATCGGAATAATGCCCGCGCGATATAAATGGTAGTGTGTTGATTTTTATGCGTTAACTGTATTTGTTGACTGCAAAATGAGGGTAGCCTCCTTGGAGTTTTTATTTTCAATACCCCAACTCGCCTTATTTTGGGTGTTTCAGTACACCCTTAACCCTTTCTCTCATAGCCTGGTCTCCGTTGAACATTTCAAATACTGCTAATCCTATGCGAAAGGTACATTAATTCAAAGCAGAAAGGGTTTCCATGCGATCACCCTCCTCTTTGCCGTAGCTTTAGTGTGTGCAGAAATCCACCTGTGAAGAATTTCACAAGAAATGTATTACTCAGACCTGTGAAAGTATTTCTGTTTCAGCTCGAGTTTTGCAATATTTATGAGCATAGCTAATCTCTTGAGAACGTAAATGTAACATGTTATTCGTTGCGACCTGCTACGTGCACTAATGGTTAGCTGTGGAATTGGATGTCAATTCCAACCAATGACAACTTTCTACAGATCTCGTCATTACAATTTGGCAAGACGCATTTTCCGGCGTTGTTGCTTTATTCAACTTCGCCTAATAGCTCTCTAATTGAGTGCATTTTCCTCTTAACCTTATATGTAGCTATGTATTTTTCTATTGATTTAGAATTTGCGTTCTTTAATGCATTAGCTCTGTTAAGGCTTGCTAACTATTATCTATCACGCTTTATATGTTAGCTAGTTTGCTCGTTTCCTTAGAGGTATGACGGTAGTCGTAAAAAGTAGAATAACTCATATTTTCATATGGATTTTTAGTGTTTTGTGTAGTCATTAAGAGTGCTGTAGTCGTCTCGAGGATGTTCTAACCCTTTCGCTACGGAAACTTTGCTCTTTTACGAGGTTCTTACAGAAGCTCATAGAAAAGACTATCATTGTAGTCACTTGAGCTCACCTACAGTTTAGTTCAGTCGTAGGTAAAATAAGATCACTGACTTTAAACGGTTTGTTAAATATGTTTTCTAAATCTATAGAAAAAGAAACAACGCACTGGTTTTAATAATCAAAACTTTGATGCGGGACTGCTACGTCCCGTCAGTATCGAAAGGGTTAATGAGGCAACGTGTACTAACCCTTTATTGTTATTGTGCGCGCCTAGCCAGAATGGGATTTTCCCATGGTTGGTTGTTGGTTAGTTTAGTAATGACATTGAGCAAAAATTCCTAGAAAGTTTTGGTTTCTCCCCTCTCGGCCAATATCTCGACAGCTCTGTTTCTTGCTTTCTCCTGAACATGACTGGCGTAAGGTCGAGTGTGGAGCTGCTATCGATTCGTATTTTTCTTCTGATTATCGCTAATTATCGTTGAACAAAGTGCAGCTTGGATTTGGACTTAACGGCGAACAGCTTCTCATTAAGCAGCTTTGGTCGCTTTCTTTTTTCTCAAAAATTTACTCAGCAAAAACTCCTCTTGAGTTTCATTATGGTCTCCGTCTCAGTGAAACTGAAATTGAGTACATCTGAGAATCCGGCACGATGCCACTATTATTGCTGCGGTAGTAACCCTTATACAGTAGGTACTGAGTACATTTGCATCCCTTTGAATTCTGAGATCTTTTCATGTCCAGTTGTTTACTGTTGCATTATCGTTATGCTAAGTAGCTAAGTTTTATATCCTGGTAGCTTTAAGCGTTGCAGCTCATACTATCTATTTTTGTTCCTGCAACTGTTTTACCAGTGGTGCTAATTTTTTATAAGATTATATACTCTCTATTCACGCCTGAATGTTACTTTTACGTGTTTGAGCTGTGGTGGTTCGCTCGCGGACAGGTAGGTACCCCTATCTTTACTGGTTATTAGCGACAACGTTCTATACGATGAGCATTTATAATTACTGCCTTATACGGATAAATTGTGTATTTCCAAGCTTATCATCACTAGCCATTGCCTAGTTCATGAAAGTACGACACTAAGTTTCGTATGCTATTGTACGACATCTGTTCTAGTTTAACTCGATAAGGCATAACGTCCGTTTTTCAAGACATTATCAAGTGACCAAACGAGTTTGTACCGTTTTTATAATGATTTGTGTAACAAAAAAGTTAGAAAGCTTTCTTTACCTAATTTAGTATTGTGCCTTGCGTAACTAAATTTTTCTTCTATAACTCATTGGGTTAGGTGCTGTTCCATATTTAACTTTTTCCTTTATAAGTTAATGGGGATAACTACGAGTCGCCACTCTGTCTTAAAGGTTATATTTGTTTTTACTTTTTTTCATCGATTTCATCTTTCAGCTTGTTTCTACCTCGGTGAAATCGCCACAGTAGTGGAAACTGAGGCTGAAACCACTCAACCTAAAAATAATCTTTCAGCTCAGTAATGTATGTTACCACGTTTCACTTGTACTACCTATGATATAATTATGTTTTGTTTCAGTTTTTCATAATTTGTTATTTATATCGTGAACGATCACGCTTATTGTGGTCTGTGTTAAGTGGCATGTTTCACAACTAAGTTTTTTGCTCAAATCGCGCCAAGTTTGCGTGGTCACGTGTTATATATCAAGCGCTAGCCTTTGCTATTTTGATGTAATAGGTTACCAGTTACTAATATTAAAGCGCTCCGTGCAATTCTGTGCCAGCAAGAAATATTTTAGCTTGCAAATAATAACATAATTTTATACAAAGCCGTTTCTTAACCTTGTGCCTTATTAGATTAGATATATAGTTGACAATAGACAGCCCAACTGGCCCATTCCCATCTAGAGCATCCGGGACTGAACGCTCTGGCCCTCTGTGAGCTAATGCTATTAGGTCAGAAACATGTAGAGATATTTGATTAAGAAAGAAAATAGAATTAATGAGCCAAAGAGTTGATCGCGCAAACACAACCAATTGCTACAGATACGCGGAGCTCGGGAACGTTCAGTAAGTTGGACCATGAAAGAAAGTGAATGATGGTAGCGTAGAATCTGTGTCCGTTACGAGTTTGGGAGTCGTGGAGGGGTAGTCCGTAACTGGGGAAGATGTAGCTCCCAATGTTTGTCAAAATTATTTTTACACGCACTGACTGACCCTGCAGCGACAACTTCCGTGGGAAGTGTATTCCAATGTTCACTATAAAGTTCGGGAAGAATCGCTGGCTGAGAGTAGTTCTTCGATCTTTTTGCATGAGTTTCTGGCTGTTATTTCGCAGGTGAACATTAACGTCTCTGTCAAAAAGTCCCGTGATCGGCACTTCCTTAAAAAGCCATTGACGTCTTTGAATGTTTCTATCAGTTGCCCCCCCCCCCTGAGTCGTCTTTACTCGAGAGAGATGCCCCCAGGGTCATATTGTGGCGGGCCCTAACCCTGCCACAATGTTTGGGCACCACGCATCCAAGGGTCCCGAGTGCCTTATCCGCTGGGGATGTTGCAGCTGGCCGCAGTTCCTGCTGATGTTAGTATTGTAAAATTAGGTAGGTTCTCTACTTTCCTTTTTCTGTTCCGTGAGGTGGGGTATCGATTGTGATAGCCGACCTGGTACGCGTGACGTCTCTAGTTTCTTTCGTGTGGAAGGACACAAAAGGGGCCGACCACTTGAGTTTCTCTAATATACTTTGCGCCTTGTTTCCCTGCCTGTTGTAGCGCACGTGGCCACCACGCCTACCCAATATTCGGTATATATTTGATACTGCACAAGTAGTTTCTCTGTTGAAACGCTTGAGTTGCGGCTACGGTGGTTAAATAAAATATATAATAATAATTAATATATTTGCATTTGTGCTGCGACCAGAATTGAACAGCTTATTTTAAATGCGGGCGCACTAGCGCTTTATAGAAGGGAATGATTATGACCTGGTATTTGTACTCAAGATTTCTGGTCATGAATCTCAGTACTCTATTTGCCATTTTCACACACTAGTGAACTTACTGACTGTGTTATAGACTTATAGATCATTTGTGATGTTTATTCCCAGTTCGCGTTGTTCAGTAACAGCTGCCAATTTTATCCCGTTCATTTGCAATTGGGCCGAGGGCTTCACTCTCCGGCCCGACGTGCATGACTGAACATTTGTCAATATTGAAGCACATCTGCCAAGTTGCCTACCATTCCATACGGCGGTCTAGGTCTTGTTGGAACTCAACTGCATTCCTGGCAGGATGGCATAGTTTAGTGTCATCTGTAAATTTACTGACTTTACAGCGGATATTAACATCGAGTTCAATGATGTAAATTATGAAGAGAAGTGGGCCAAACACGCTACCTTGTGGAACTCCAGATGAGGCCGGCGTCCAGTCGCTTGTCTCTCCTTGCAGCTGTACTCACTGCAGCAGACCAGTGAACCATGCTCGGATCCAGCGTAAATAGTGTCCTGAGATGCCATGGGCTTCTTTTTTTTTTAATAACCGTTGATGGGGATTTTGTCAAATGCCTTTCGGATATCTAGCACACCTTTTTCGTTATCTCTGGTTTCCGTTGGTATCTCTAATTTCCGTAATTTTCCCAAAAGACGCCCAGTAAGTTTGTTAGGCAGCTTCTTCTCTCTCAGAAGCCGTGCTGGGTGTCTGAAATGAGCTGGTGCTTCTATAGGTGGTCAGTAATGCGCTTATGCATCACGCATTCGATTTTGCAATCGACTGAAGTAAAACTGACTGTTTGGTAGCTATTGCAGCTTCTCTTATTTCCCATTCTTAGGTATACTAGGGATCTCGTTAGCGAGTTTCCAATTTTGTGGAATTTCTCCCGTGGTTGGAAACCAATGGAATATTTCCAGCAGCGGTGCTGTGATGTCTGGTGCCATTTCTCGCAAAATACAAATGGGTGGAAAGATTATCTGGGCCAGTGGCTTTGTACACATTCTGGTGGGTCAGTTCTTGAAGTACCTCAAACTCCGTGAAAACACGTGTGTTTATGGGAAAAACTTACATCGGTACTGGTTCAGGAATATTGGTAAAATTTTCCGTGGTAGATACAGAGGTGAAATATTTGTTCAGGATAGTGGCTCGCTTTCTTTGCTAAAAAGGTAAAGTCAACTTAGACCACACCCTCACCTGGGAAACCCACATGCACTGGTTTGTGCTGCGAATGTAGGCCCTCTGGCCCCAGATGAGCAAGTGTAGTCGCAGTCGCCCTCGGGTCACGAACTATGGCGCCAATTTGACGGAAGGAACAAATGACCCGAGACCCCCCACCCCCACCATCTCTGAGGAAGACAATTCTGCCACGGCGCCGTGCATGCACACACAACTGCCGAGTCAACACACCAAGATCTGCAAAAGCTCGTGTACCTCACGGGGCATCGAACGAGCGATACAAGGTGTTAGAGCTGAGAACGGAAGCATGCAGCTACCTTGGCAATCATTGGTGATTTTACTGCCATGTATTTTGAGCGGACTTGTGGGTTCTTTATTAATGGAGTCGTTTTTCGTTTACATACTTATAGAATGCCTTTGGGTTGCGTTTCACCATAGCGGCTACGGAAACTTCTTTTTCCAGTTTAGTTGTACTGACTTATCTCTTCACTTTTCGACATGCCATTATATGATTGTACCTGTTCTTCTCAGTTGGATTACGTTTCCAGACTTTGTAACACACTTGTCACCTGACAATGTACTTTTCGACCGTCCGATTTATCCAGAGAGGATCATTACTGATACGAACTCGTTAATATGATACGAACCATTTAATTTAGGGTGTGTCTTTCAGCAGCATTCACGATGCTTCTCTTCAGAATATCAGACCAATTTTCCACACTGCAGTCTCTCATTAGAGTTTCGAAGTCAGTTCTTTCTATTGCAATTGCCATTAGCTACTTGGAAATTCGCTCGCCGATAATCAGGTAACTTCAGAGGGTGAGCTTGCGTAGTTGGATCGTAGCAAAGTTTGAAAGTAAATTCACTCATATTGTGGTCTTTAAGCCGGTCTAAGATGGCAAGGTCGATAATTTCGCATTCAGGTGTGGAGATAACCAGATCTCTATAGCATATTATTGTATCTGGTGGGATCACTGACGTGTTGGGTGAAGTTGTTTTGGCTGAGAAGTTCAAAAATTTACTGCCTGCGGCTTCATTGCACAGTGTACTCCAATCAATTCACTGGAGGTTGAAGTCTCCCATTAGAATTGTTTTGTTCTGAGTGCTCTGTACGTTTTCAATGTTGTGATAGAGCGCAGTATTAGTTTCAGCGGTATTGTCAGGGCTCCAATATTCAACGCCTCTCGAATTCCGGGGTGAGCGTGGGTGGCGATAAATTCATATTCCTTAGTTGCTAAGAAACCTTTACAGAGGGGATTGAGGTGGTCTTTGATATACATAAGTGAACCCCCAGCCCTACCACAATCTGTAGGTCTGTCTATTTTCAACCATTTCTTTATGTTCGATATCGCCTCATGCCGGAGGTTGCCTTGTTTTTCACAAAGCAGTCCTTTACTTTATAGCTTCTGAAAACTGCACTGTCTCGTATTCTACGTGGCTTGGCGAATGTGCAACACATTAATCCATTTCCTTCTTCTTCCTTCTTCAGGGATTGACTTCCTGTTATGTTGAGCACCTTCTCTTCATCACTCTCGACTGGATTCATTTCATCTATATTGTCAAGGTCAGGGCGAAGACAATTGATCTAAAATACATTTCTATTAAAACTTGGTTCGAACGTTTCGACCCTAAAGGTCATCATCAGCAATCTGAAATAATAAACATAAACAAAGTATTC
>LQNS02277718.1:2124091-2145318 GCA_001587735.2 Parhyale hawaiensis | reverse complement strand
TTGGAATAAGTGGTGTTTTATTACGTGTTCGGCTTGATTATGCAAGTGTTCAAAAATGAAAAAAACTGGATTAATTGATTCTGATCGGCTGAAATACACATCAATGCTTGGCAAAGGGATGACTACTATCGAAATATCCGAATAATGAATAGTGATCATCGAACAATCAAAACATATGTAGTAAATGGTAAGACCGGTAGGGAAATACCTGAAAGCTCATTTAAGGAAACTTGCCGATAGGGATAGACGCCAAATTGCTTGGTAGATAGTTAGAACACCCAATTCTACTAGTAAAAGAATTTTGATGCGGCTGGAGTACCGCAAATGGGAAAAATCTTCGAGGTAAGAGACGCTGAGGAGCCTTGGAAAAGTGAATAACTCTGCTAAAAAAACACCACTGAGCAAAATTCACCGGGAAAAGCATGTTCAATGGGCTGAAAAATATGTTAAAATGAATTTCATCGATGTTCTTTTCACCGGTGAACGCCGCGCCACACTGGATTGACCAGACGGATGGTCGTCTGGTTTGATTTTGAAAGGGCGCCGTACAGGAACCCTCATTCGCCGTCAGCAAGGCGGCGGAGGGGTGATGTTCTGGGCTCGAATCAAAGGAAATCAGATTTTTGGACCGTTTAGGTTGCTGAAAGAAGTAATAATATATTCCAAGGGCTACTGCTAGCTTCTAAAGGAATACTTTGTTCCCTGATTGGAAGACCAAACTTTGTTGGACAGAAAATCCTTAGTATTTCAGCAGCATAATGCACCAGCGCACAAGTCCCTTTATACAAAGAGTTGGTTGTTGGATCACGGTTTTAAAGACTGCAATCTGATTGTTTGCCTTATACCTTTGTATAATCCTGCCGAACACATAAAAACACAGCTTTTTCTAATTTTCCTAAAAGCAGAATCACTGAAGTGAATATTGCTACGTATGTATCTCACCTGCTAGCGAGGAGAATACCTTGCTAAACAAATTACATCAAAATTTCGGCAGAAAACTTTGTAAAAACAAAATTTTAATTGCAAAAATACGATTTGCATAATCAAACCACACCCACTGTATTTAAAACAGGATCCCTTTGCATACTCCCATGATCACCACTTAATTGGCCTCGTAACAAACAGTGTTGTTCCTACGATAATGGACATTTCACTGCAACAGCCTCAAATTGAATGTGTTAAGCCCATGGCTTTTGAGAGTAGAGCTTTATTACATTATTTGAAATTTAAATTTTTGTATCTTTGCTCGCAACTCTTGTTTGTTCATTTTCAGGCGCAATAGCAGCAATCTGACGCAGTTTCTCTTTCTCAGGCTATGCTCTCCTAAAACTATAAGACCATTTTGGTTACGTGAACAGATCGTGATGAATATAGTTGATGGCAAACACGCGTAACGCGTGCAACAGCAAGCGAAAGCTCTTTCGGAAATTCACAGCCCGCAGACCCACACAGCATCTCACATCAGCGTAATAGGAGGCACTGGGTCGTGAACAGGCATTGTTTGTGGGGAGCAGAGGCACGCTCACCTCGCTGTTGCAAATGGATTCTCGCTTTTGCTTCGCTGCAGCGCGCAAGCAATATCACTTGTAGTTTTTGTCCCAGTTGGACTCTACCCCATGGCATTGATTAGTTATTACCTCCGCCAAGGAGGTTATGTTTTCGTCGGGTTTGTCTGTCTCTTTGTCTGTCTATCTGTTTGTCTATCAGTCTGTCACTAAGATAACTCAAAAAGTTATGGACGGATTTTGATGAAAATTACAGGGATTGTTAGGTATGTCAGGAGGAACAGGTGATTAACTTTTAGTGAAGATCCGTTCATCCCTTCGTTTGTTTGTTTGTCTCATTTTTCTCAATGCCATAACTCAAAAAGTTATGGGCAGCTTTTTATGAAATTCATATGAGTTGTTAGGTATATCACAAAAAGTAGATAACCAAGTTTTTGTGATGATCCGTTTGTTCGTTCGTTTGTTTGTCACTGTTTTTAAGTTTTTAATGTTATGCTTGTTAGCTCAATAACTCAAAAAATAATCAATTGATCTATTTGAAATTCGTAGGTGTTCTTAGTCATGTTAAAAAAAAGATATAAATGACTTAATTTTGGTGCAGATCGATTCGTTCGTTTGTATGTTTGACTCATCTTTGTTTTAACGTTTGTTAGCAGCATAACTCAAAAAGTTATGAACGGATCTTCAAGAAAATTGTACAAGCTGTTATTACTATCACAACGCACAAATGAATAGATTTTGGATTTGATACAAAGAAAATCATGGTTTCAGAGCCAATTTCCATTTTTTGCTACGTTGCCTCGCTTGGCGGAGGTATGCGATCTCACAGTGCTGTAGTTTTTTTATTGTCCCAACCTTAGAGACTTTTTTAGAAGCCTTACGATCAACGGAACTAAAGATTTTTAACACTAAAAGGAACAAAAGATTGAAATTACCTGTAAGGTTTGTGGTCGTTTGTTGACGGCTAAACAGTCTGTCCTTATAGGAAGTCCTCATGTGTTTACGATCAGTTAGTAATGCCAGTGCGCTCGTATTTCGTTGCGGGCTACATTGAGCTAAAAAAATAAAGTCAGTTATCGGCACATCTGTGGCTGTCGAGTGAAACTTGGTCTAAATTTGAAATGCACATAGCCGTCAGTTGAAGGGTCTTGGTCTTTCGGGGGTAAATTGTTGCACTGATAACGAAATTGGAATTTTTACAAACTGGCTGCAGGGCCCAAATTCCCTGCTACTAGTTTTAGTCTCCTGCTCGGCAAAGGGGACGCATGTGAAGGGTCATAATTATCTGCCTAATGGCGGTCGGTATGACTCTGGCATCAAATTTTCCAGGGTTTACAGGGCTGAGATCGCAAAAAAGGAGCTACTAGGAATGTTAAGTTCCAGGCACAAATGACTCGTCTGTTGATGACGATCCAACAGACATCCTGCTTACAGGACTTATATTATTCTTTCGTTAACATTGCCCTGCTTGGCGGACGTATGTGCTCTCAGAGTGCTTCTCCAGTTTGCATGATGAGAGGAAACCACAACTGCTCCTCTATGGCATTTTCTAATCCGGTTTGAATGTCAGCGCTGCACGCCGGTGTCCTTCAGGCAGTACGCAGAGGTTGCTGCCACAAGATGTCAATGCCCTTGGACAGCACGGATGAATCCACCTCCTGCTTCTGGTTTGTCTAACACTAAGGATATCACCAACTTGCAACGAGAGAATCTAATTCGCTTAACCTTATTTAATAATTTAGCCGAAACCTCAAATCGTTCGATTCGACACTTGGGATCGGGTATTTTCCACTGATAGTGTGCGGTTAACGGCAGAAAATCGACCCAATGCGACGATTCGAAAAGACAAGATGGAACTTCTGGACGAGTCAATGCTACTCCGATTAAATTTTCTCGATTCCAAGGCCGCCTTTAAAAAGTTTTCCTCTACTGAAATTCGAAACTAAAAGATATCTGTAATCATATTTGGCACTGGCATTTTTCAAAGCGAAATCCGAAATTCTGCAAGTTTTTACCTGTTTCTTTGAAACTAAATTTTGGTTAAGTCATTAAGAAGAATATAGATACATTATGTATTACAAAGGTAAGCATTGGAAAAATTTTTGATAAGGTTTACAAAAATGTTTTCATATTTGTGGAAAAGAAACTGCGCTTGTCTTTTGAGAATGAAATATTATATAAGCTATGCAGCTATCACGAAGGGATCAAATCATAATGTCATAAAAAATATACACATTATGTACTCCATGTACTCTGAAATAACCTAATTTTTAATAAAAAAAGGTTGTATTTTATATCTTTATAACGATCGAGAGCGCGTTCGAGGGGTCGTTGAAATTAGGATTTTAAGGCTTGACTTCTCCGAAACTTCAGAGAGACGCGGTGGCTTCGACCCGCTCAATAGTCTCAGGTGGTGACTTAATGACTAGGTTGCTCTCGAGACTTCCAAAACTCAGTAATGCTCCGTAAATGGGAGTTTTCAACCGGCACAACGTAATGGGACCTCTTCTATTTAACACCTGCAGCACGATTGTAAGTGGCAACGCCAATGCTTCGGTATCAATTGCCTTAGAAGTCAAACCTCGTAGTCTTAATTTTGCCGGTCAATTGAGTGCTTCTCAACCCATTGACAGCAGTGAAATAATCATAGGCTATAGGAAAATGGAGGAAAAATTCTAGAGAATGTTACTGGCGACAAGTGCTTGCTTAGAGCGAGAATGGTACAACTTTTGCCAGCTACAGAAAACGAAAACTTGCGTGAAGTGTGGGTGAGCTTGAGCACTAGCGTAGTTCACACATGTGAGTATAAAACAATAGAAACAGTGTAGGCCCTAGAACACAATGTTTCCAAATACACCAAGTTCATGTGGCAGATTGTATCACTGAAATAATGCCGTAGCAATGCACGAAATGATCTTAGTAACTTGTTATAGGAGAATAATCTTACTTGCTGGAATAAGTCAAAGAATATGCAGTACGAATCTGTACTGGCAAAGTGAGTGACAGAAACTGAAGAAAATAGTTTGTATGACGCGTTTATACAAGTCTCGAATGGTGCAGCAAAAACTGCAAAAAAATAAAGCTCGCATTTCGAGCCGAAGTGAATACAAGAGTTTTGCTCAGATATGAGAAAAAATGAAATAAATTCACAAATATTATGTATCCGAATTCACGTACGTTCGTTAACTGAACGCATCGAAGAAATATCGCCACTGATATGCTTGACGCGTTGATTATTATAATTAGCACGCACACTAAGTTATAAAGAAAGCTTACCTTCATGGCGAGAGTGCGGGAGTATGCAGTCGGAGGCAGTGGCGAAGCAGACAAAGCGCAGGCGCGGTAACCGGTGCCGTTTTATACTGCAGCTGCTGGACGCCGCGACCTGCAGGTAGGCACTCCGCTCCTCCCTCCACTGCCGGTTGTCAACTCGAGTTTCTTCCTTACCTTTGCTACCGAACTTCCTCTCGCATGTGTATTATTACGTGGTTCTGTATACTTCTTATTTATTATTAGTGTACGTCTCACAATGATTCTGTTTTTCTCATTGTTTGTTAAAGACACACTTTAATTTTGACTGTTCTGGGGCTGCCATCGTTAGTTTTTTTCTAAACTGTACTTCAGTACTCTTCTAGTCATATTTGCAATGTTGCAGGGTTAGTGTAATTCGTGGTTTTACCCACAGCGTAGATTTCATAAAATTTCACTTATTCTCCCAGTTTTTCGAAGAGAAAACTTCATCCTCATGCTCTGCCGGCTGTTTCTTTTTTATCACGATTATCCTCCATATTGCATCAACCAACCCGATACAGCGTTGATCCTACTATAACTTCATAATTCTTGCCATTTTCGACGATATTGCTCCATCTCCATGGTGTATCAATGGAGCCAGCCTTTTACCGAATCATTCAGCTTTTCCTGAGCTAAAGATGCATATTCGTTCAGCAAAAGCTTCAATCTCTATTGACTATGAAAGTGATAATGTTTCAGAAGATTCCATGACTTTATTCATTATTAGTGCGTCCCTTTTACGCTAGTCCCTTCATGACTTTAGGATTCAGGTTACTCCGTCCTTTATTACGGCAGGTAAGTGTCGCACTTTCAATTCATGTTGACTTACAGTACCCGGTATATTTTTGTAGCGTACGTCTTGTCCAACAATTACTCTCATACTAAAAATTTCTTTCTTGCTAATACTCCGCTTGCAGAATTCCTTCAGCCTTGTACGAGTATCCTGGATGACACTTAAAGTTGATAATGATAGGAGAAATATGAATATTCTTTTCATGATTTCCGTTTCTCATCTGGAAAGTTCCTTTGTACTATATACGATTAAGAGTTGAAATTAAAGACCAAAGCTATAGTACGCTTTGAGTCGCTCACGTCGCTTTACGCAGTGCAACAGTATACTGTAGAGGCTTTGAAATCTGAAACTTTAAATATGCTCACTTCGAAATAATTGCGGAAATCTGTCATAGACTGAAAGTACTGGTCGAGTTTCAAAGGTAGCATTATAACCCCCTGCCTATATATATATATATTTCGAAACGGGCAATTAGATGGCCATGAATCTTTATAAACGGCCTGTTAGGTGGCTAATGTCTCGATAGAGGTACCAAGAATCTTGGCCATGATTGCCATAAAGTTGAAGTTTATCACTTTTTGCTGTGAAAAAATCCGTAGATTTATTCCAAAATGGTCTCATTTTGAAGGAAAATCAAATCTACGTTCGCGCACGCCAACTTCTCGATAGTAAATTTTTTTTTGTGCTGAAACCATCGTCCCCCACCAACCCCCCCTAGTTACCAGCCCCCTTCCAATGAATGTTTACCTCCGAGAACAGAGGTTAGGTCCTCCAGGACTGGTTCGCTTAGTGTTCTAATGGCTTCCCAGCCATATATATGTATATATATATAGCATAGCACAGTTTATTGCGACAGGAGTGTGACTGACACCGATCCCACCATATGTGTCCCAAACAGACATTGCCTGTGGGCACCGACACACGAGTAAAGACAGACTCTGTCGCGTCCACAGCTTCGTTTTCACTTCACAACAGCGAGCTCCAAAAATAGATCAAACCTCCCAGCTCTAATTTGGCATGGAAATCCCACAATTTAGGGAAAAGTCTCAAGCATTGGCAGCCCTGTTTCGCAGTGCAGTTATCTCGTGTCTCCCGCCCTTTAAAAAGCCTGCGTTTTTGCGTTAGCAGAACCTGCTGCGGGTCTTGCATTGCGTTAGGGACGGAAAATGCCTGGAGCGGCCACCGGCAGGCCCACCATTGGTCAGAGGGGGCCAGCGGGAGCAATAACCTCCGCCCAACCTGCACTGCGCGCTCCACTGAACCTGCTATGGACGGATTTTGCTATCTGAATGCCTTCGCAGCTATGGGCAAAGCTACTCGCTCTTAACGTAGCCACTCACAGATCTGATGCATTAACTGCATTGATATAAGGACGACACAAATTCTACTAGATTCTCCTGCATTGCGCGTCTCACAAAAACCTGCTATGAAAGAATTCAATAATCAAAAAGTTTTGCAGTTATGGATTAACTTACTCGCATCTGCACAGCACGTAACTACCCACAAATCTGATCAATATATTAATGCATTGATGTAAGGGCGGCGAAAAGTTTCCTTGGCTTGCCTACAAAAGTTGTGCTGTGGCATGTGTGCCACATTACGCTGTATGCTACAGAAAAAAAGCAGCTGTTTCTTTTTTAAGCTGGAGGAGCCATAAATAAAGTTCCTCTTTCCGACCAATGTCCGGGCATAGAAACTGACATTCACCCTAGATTAGATAATTATAGCTGGATCAGATAAATGATGCCAAAAGCGTACTAGTTTGTACTTGTTTTATTCGTAAACGTTGCAATCTGACTGCGCCTCCAACTGAATCCGCTATGAGGAAATGTAGACAATAACTGCCCTCATTACGTAAACACACAGGGTTCGTACATCGTTGAAGTGAACGTAGAAGGGAAGCTTAATTTGTCTGCAAATAAACTTTACTTGACTGTGAATGCCACGGAAGCTGCATTGGAATTTTGTTATGACATACTTACGGGCCCAACCATCAAAGATGAATTTGTGATGATAAGGGTGCACTGTAACTGCCACTTTCATGAACAAAAGAGATGAGCTCGCTAGGTTTCGATGCGACTCCGCAGCACAATCTTTCATTCTATTCGGGGACATGCAGAGATACAAGTCCTTTTTGGCAGCCAGCTGACCATCACTCAAAACATGAACTGCCTTCCCGTAACATGCATTTATGCAAAATTAGCATTACTTCAGTTGAAATTTATACGCTAGAACGAAGCGCTGTATCACTAGGAAGAAATTTAGTTCATTAAAAAATGAATGCAACGACCCCCTGCTTTCTTCACTGCTTTTCGTGGGTCTACTCTGCTCTGATACATATCTTATCACCTACTTTGTTTATCATCTATTTAAGTTACGCATCATGAACGCATAGAAAATGAAGTTTTGATGTTGGAAGAACATAAAAATCACTATGCCTGATAATGAAAAGACATTCTTCAGATGCCTTCATTTATTGGATTGTAAAACTGCCACAAGAAGAAGAGCATTCAATTTTGAACCTTCCTTAATTTAGCCATCTTGTTCAATCTGGTCTAATTTTTGCGTATCAGTTTTTAACAGAGCATGGCGAAATGACCACAATCGCTAACCTGGTCTATATTTTGCCTACTAGTTTCTATTAGAAATGCAAATATATACACGTCCTTGTGTACCACTCATTAAAAACCCGGAAAAATGGTAGTGTAGAAACTGCATTAGCAGCTCAGTCAACTCCTCTTTATTTAGGCCCGTAGTCATGATTCTGCTACAGAGTAACAACAGTACCATGAACGCTTTGGAAATGTACTACAGTCTTGCCTAATTATCTCAAAGCTTGAGTATTGCAACTCTGAATGGAGTCTCTTTCGTCCGAAGTGAAAATACTTGGCCATCTGTACCTTGGCATTTATATCCATTTGAATTTATTGCTCAAGTTCACCCCGTAATCATACTTAAGAGTTTTTTACAAGAGAGTGAAATTAAAGAAATTAAATTAAATTAATTAATTAATTAATTTAATTAATTAAGAAATTAATTAAATTAAAGGAAGTACACCCGAAGCGTGTTTTAAACACAATTTTAGAGGTCTGTGTCATACGGGTGATCCAGTTGCTCTCAAACTGTGTTCCAATCACAGCCCGAGAAGCGCTAACAACGATTGCGACACGGATTACGGCGATACAGGTAATTAACCGCTCAGAAATATCCATTTCAAGTCAAAGGAACGCAAAATTATACGCATGAACAGCGAGTAAGCACCGCGTTCAATGCAGCTGCTGTGTAACAAGGTCCGCGCTATCTAGCATTGCCCCCTAGTGCTAATACCTGTGGCTGAACTACGTTAACAGGTTAACTCATCGCTTGACCATTTTGAGACGGTTCTGCGCATCTCGCTGTGTGACGTCACGTGGGGAGAACGTTCGTGAAAATCGTCAGTATTGCTAGAGTACCGATATCATTTCTACTTTATTTTTTTACGATTTTGTCGTTATATTGGGATGTCGTTTGATGTTTGGCTGTTCTGAAAATGTTTATAACAATTTATTAAAGCTTCATCGTGTTCTTAAAGAGCTACTGGTGTACAAAAAAAAAAAAAAAACGTTTGGACTTGCAAATGAGCCAACTCACGTTCCGCTGTGGCAGGCCGCATGTGCTCCAACTATTTTCGCCTCAGCAATGTGATTACCGCCTATCTCTCATCTCATCATGCACATAAAGTAGGAAAATGTGCATCTGTGTGTTGTTGATGCCGCAAATGGTGCGAGACTTTTTCGTTTTAGCAGGTATTTGACTTTGGAAACAAAGCCTCAGGGTGTAGCACTTAAAGGATTGATTCTTGATTCTCAACATTCTACTATTTCTCTTTTTAATGGTTCAAAAAGCACTCATAATAATTATGAGTGATACAATTTTCCCTTCAGGCTTACTCTAGTAACACCAGTCAGTACTCATTTTATTCAGGAATTTCATGAAAATTACTCAAAATAGAAAAAGCTCGTTGTTTGTACGCCAATGCGTTTGTAGTGAGAACGGCCTGGATTAAGTTTTTCATTATCTCAACAAGAAAATTGAGACAAGTTTAATGGGATATTGTTTTACTACTGTTGCCGATGACACACGCTTGTCAAAAGAACGAGTATCGTAATATTTTCGTTTAAGAGTTATGTTGAACTCTTCTAAACATAGCTCTGAGATTGTCAACAAATGGCGTGAAAATGTTTTCCGTCAGTTCAGTTTACTTCCCAAGTGCCGTTAGTTTACATTCGGACGTATCATTATATCTGGAGAGAATTATAATTCAAAATCGTTTGCAAGTGTGTGCTATTTATTTTTAAATGGGCAAATCAAAACACTCGGACGAAAAGAGGGCGATACTCGTTCTTTTGAATAGCGTGTGGCATCGACGTGAGATAGGAGGTGCTCCCTCTTCGGAATATAGAGATATGTAACACTGAGACCGGCAAATCACACCTATCCGCTTGACAATTGGATTTTCTTGCTAAAATAAGCCCTTTAATGTTTTAATATAATAAATTCGAAGCTAAACTTCTTAAATTTCTACTTAAAAATTACTTTTAGAGCTTTCAAGTCTCGTCCTACCTGATGTACGTTCAAGTGAGACTTTTCGGTAGCAATGCAGCGACAAAAATCATGGAGAGTTGAGGGCGATGTGACTTACTATTGCTGCGCTGGTAATTGTTCCTTTATCAATGCTCTATTACGCAATAATTTAGTTGAGAGATTATATATTAACTTACACTCCTCCATTAATAGTGAGCAAAGTGTTCACTACACCGTCTATCAAAGTCATCAAACCAATTTCTACTTTCAATTGCGACATGATTTTGGCGCTGTATCCTAAATGTTTCTTAAAGCTTGTTCTTTTGCTATTATTTTTGACAGTGGAGTGCACTAGTATATAAAACAGTAATGTGGAATGCTTCTTGTTGGATACAATTACATTACGGCTTCTTCAGCATCGATACAACGACATGAACTAAGGAAGGTCGTTGAGCTCATTTATTTGACATTCTATTACTTTATTTCTCACTAAGAGATATTTGCACTGTGAAGTTAAGAGCTGTGACTGTGTGAAAATGATTACCATTGTTTTTCCTCCTCACGGTATTTATAAAGCAAGTGACGGGTAGGAAAAAATGAACACGGACTGGAGTCTATCTCCCCACGTGACGTCACAGCTGAGATGAAGTGGCGGGGCTGGCGACCCGACCTGCGCGTGAGTCAACCTGTTAACGTAGTTCAGCCATGCTAATTACCGACAAACAATTAGCTAGGATCGACGCAGAAGTTAAAACCGCAATTCAGTTTCTGGGCGGCGCTGCGGCGGCTCCAAATGTTGATAGAGTAGTTTTATTACGCGAATGAAGCATAGATACCTTACTTTGGGCAAAACAGAAGTTTGACTCTGAGAACTGCTAATTTATTTGTTTTTGGGGATCGGTAACACGAATATTATGAATATGGCCAGAATATACTGGTCATTGGTATCCATGCCGCATATCGCCATTACCGACATAAGTGGCAATACACAGCTTATTAGATACCACATATAAACAATAATTACACCGATGATGCATTAGGGCCTCAGAGAGTATCATATTCATGCCTGCACATATGTATGTGCGTGAGTAGCTCCGTGCATGGTCAAGATTACTAATTCTGTCATCAGGAGATCGGGCGTTCGATCCCTAGGCTGGATGGAAAAGTAAAGTAATGCAGCGTCAGTATGTCTTTCACTAATAGTCAGTGGCCTTAGGGTCGGGAAGGGGACTCAGTTGTCGATTGAGCCTTCCGCCTATATAATGCCATACCTTGATCAGTCTGTGGTCGATTGCAAGCGTACACTCTCTTTTGGCGTTAGTGAGCATCCATCTGTAGCACAAGATAGTGCATGTAGGTTTCCTGGTTGGGTGTGCGGTCAAGGTGACTTTAGATTTACCTATTGGATTCTTCTGAGACGTGAAAGTAAAATGTCTTTACTGAGTTCCAGGTTTTGTTTTTTCTTTCAAGATTTTCATTTGACACCGAGATTAAAAACCCTAAATGCGATATAAGCCTCTGTTCTTCCTTCCTTTGATCCTTTTTTTTATTTCACGAACGCCAATGGACGAAAGGCACCCTATTTCATAAACTGTCATTCCCAAAGTTTACAGTGGGAATGTATTTGGAGGGCTGCGGTCTCTACTGTCTTTACTTCAAACCAACATTCCTGTAGTTGACAAAAACTCTCAATATTCGTCTAATCTAGCTATAATATGTTATATTATAGTAACAGTTACTACAATAACAACTTTTATTTAAGAACACAGTAGGTTCACAAAATATATACCTGAAAGAAGCTACATAGCAAACGATGTTATTAAACTAGTCATAGCACTCAAACACGTAAAGAGGAGGCCACGCTCAGGGAAAATACATGGATACACTTGCGTAATCACAGAATACTTTTGGCTGATTTCATTCTATTTACCAAAAATCAGACAGTTTAAAACATGTTTTGGCTTTACCTATGTAACTTAGGCTAGAGTACAAATCGGCCAGATATAACTTTACACAAGGTCTGTTAGCAAAATATCCGACCTTTTTAGAATCAAGCACGGTGTGTCTGGAGCGACCTTGAACCTTCATGAGCACTCGTGATTTTCTCCCTCCTGTCGATAGCGTGAGTTGCTCGTAAACAGCGTTTGCCCGTGCGCCTTGTTCTCTAAGCGGTTTTCAGTGAATGGAGTTAGTGCATCGAATGTGGTGAGAAACTTGGCGATAGCCCGATGGGAACCATTCGGAAGCTTCATATGGTTGGTGACGCATATGCCCACCTCTTCCGTAATTAAATTTTCTCGGATAGTCACACGACGTTCCCGAACACCACAGCGTTCACTTTTGCAATGACCTGGTCATTTTGGCATGTTGCTGGCCGACCGAAGCGTGGCTCATTCTCCACGGTGGTGCAGCCAGGTCTTAACGGTTGTACCACTCTTTAATGAAGGTGATGCCCTCAGCATCGACACCAACAGTTGTCTGAATTTTCTGAATGGTTTCTGCCTGGCTACCGCCCATTTCTTGTAAAATTTGATGCAATAACTCCATGTAATGAAAAACCGCCGTTAGAACTGCTTCCTCAAGCAATTGATATTTGCAAGTAACTCGCGTTAACTACAGGCGTGGAAAAATCACGGATGCGCACGAAGGTCCATGGTCGTTCCATGCAACCACATTTGATTCAATTCCACTAGATTTTCATAAAAGTTGATAAAGTTGGATACATACCTAACAGACCTCGTGAATACGAGTCCTAACTGTAGCCTTACTCATTTCGTTACTTGCTTAAGACCTTAATTTCCAGCTTCTTCAAAATGCTTTAAGACCTTTCTTCACGGTTCTTAAATATCCTTCCTTCTACAAGATTCTTCTACATAATCTGACGTACTAGAGTAACCAGTCCTCGAAAATGACGGCAATAACTTCGTAATGGAGCTTTCATTGGTCTTTCTTACAATACCGGTTTCCTGGCAAAAGTTACCCCTCCTACCTGAAGGCTTGATTTTCTATGAAAGTAACGAATGTTGTGCCGTCGTGAGTTTGCGAGAGCAAAATGTCGTCCTTGCAACTAAAAGCCCGAATATATGTTTGGAACTGTTTGAAAGTCAAGTACTAGCAGCATCAAGAAAATATAATTATTGAAAAGAATTCACTGGAATTGCTAAATATTCACTGTATCCTGGATACCATCAGTTAGTTGAACCATCAGGATGGAACTTTGGCTACAATATGATTTGACAATGTTTTGGCCTCTGCTCAGCGTTAAGTTTCAATTGCTACGAAGAAGTTCATCTAACAAAATGGTATGCAAAACATCGTATACACGACAAAGATAAATACTCTATCTAAGATACAGCGTTGCATATTATACATCACGCGCAAAAAGCTACTTTTCAAAGCGAAGCGGACTTTGAAAAATGCAGTATTTCGACTTTCAAACTATTGTAATTCATGGATTAATTTCATGCTATCTCGTTTTGTTATTCAGCCGATGAATTTTCTCCTATCTAAATCCTCAAAATCATGATGGAGAGGACCAACCAAAAGTCCTAGCAACTAAGCAGCCAACAACTGTACATTATTCAAGGAAGGTTATGTTTTTGTTGAGTTTGTCTGCTTGTTTGTCTGTTTATTTGTCAGTTTGTCTGTTATCAAAATAACTCAAAAAAAAATATGAATGGATCTTAACGAAATTGATAGGAATTGTTCGTCAAGTTAGGAAGAGCACATGATTAACTATATCACAGGCCTGCATATGAGGAAACAATTTCTGTTCCTGGGGTTTTCTTCAGTGATTCTTAACGAAATTGTCCTAAATTGAAATATGACATTCATTTTGATCAATCAGGTTTGGTTTTTGAGATATAGCGCACTACTGTTTTGAGAAAAGGACAATTTAAAAAGAATCCTTTATTTATAACAAAGTTATTAATAAATTAAAATTACTTGTAATCTAGCTTGGCCTTCTTCATTCAGTGCTCTGACAAAGTTCTTCATCAGGCCAAGCTTTACATGAAGAGAGGGCAGTGAAACATTTTTGGGAGGGACCAGAGGTTGAGCAACCACGTTATGGTAGCCCATTTGGAATGCCTCTCGAGATGGCCCATCTTTTTGCTTATAGTGAAGAATATCCGCCCCGCTATCCCATAGCCACATGCAGCAAGGATATTTTGTGTAGCCTCCTTGCATCCCAAGAAGAAGGCACACAACCTGCAAGAACGGATAAAGCCTGATTCTTGAATACATTAAAGGTAGTAAATTAAAATTGAAAACTGTCTTTATGCTTGCATATTGATGTACATGGTTTCTAAGAACTTCTAACTTTTACATAGGCAATTTTCACTAAGTTTAATAGGGGGAGGGAGAAACTAATATGTGTATCATATCTTTCTGTCATTGGTATTTAGAAACAAACATTCCTTGAAGTATTTGACAATTTCAATACAGTGTGCAACATGCCGACACACTGTAGCAAGATCAATGCTATTGAATTTCTAAAACTTACCCATACATGGCAAGTTTTTTTAACATGAACAATTTGTCATGGCAAGAAGAAACTGGAAAATATATCTTACCTTGAGGTCACCGCATATTAACCAGTTGGGGTTAGAGTACTTGATTGTATTAATCAGTACTTCCATATTTTAGTAGCTTTCTGTTAACTGAACTGAATGGCCAATAGGTACGGATGCCATTTTATTGTCGTATTTGAAAGTTCTGCCTTCAAGCTTCTGCTAGAAGAACCAATAACGAGCCTCCATTCACTTGGTTGGTAAGGAACGCCATTTAGAGAGCTCGGTCTGTATCTCAAAAATTAGACCTGATTTAGCAATATGAATGCTTGATTCGGATTTAGGAGACAAATTTTAGTTAGAACCACCTATAAAACCCTCAGGAACATTTTTGACGCAGACCAGTGAGCTATTGGGAAAGATACATTCTATCGTTTGTTTGTTTGTTTGTTTGTTTGTTTGTTTGTTTGTTTGTTTGTTTGTTTGTTTGTCTGACTCTTTTTCTTAGTGCCATGACTCAAAAAGTTATGGACAGTTGTTCATGAGATTTGCACGAATTGATAGGTATATTACGAAGTGCTGACCACCAAATTTTTGTATTGATTTGCTTACCAGTTTGTTTCTATGACTGATTTTATGTTTGTTTTCGGTATGACCCAAAAAATAATGAACGGATCTTCATGGAATTCACATTAATTGCTAGAGAGGTTAAAAAACATAAGTGATTAAATTTTGGCGATGTTCGGTTCGTCGGTTTGCGTGTTTGACTGATGTTTGTCAGAATGTTCGTCAGCAACATAACTCAAAAAGTTATTTGCAGGTTTTCATAAAATTTGCAAAAATAGTTGAAAACTAGCGGGACCCGTGGAAATTCCACAGTTAGTTAATGCTCTCACTTTATTAAACGTACCAATCTTACATTAGGTTTTACAACTCATTTTAGTTTGAGGTAATGCAGCTTTTCTAATCTAACCTACCCCATGAATATCACCCGTCTTTTAATCCTGACGAAGTGCGTCTAACCTCAAGTCGACTGCATACGTGAACTTTTCTCCCTACCCTTCCGATTACGCTGCCAGGGATGCAGCTTCGACTTGTCTAATATTATTGTCTTCAAAAACTGCTTAAGCTCCGAGCCCCCGCGGCAGCTATTCCGTTACAGCGAGGGAGCATTGCTCAGTTTCGAATCTCTCTTAATTTCTATTGAGTTTCAATTGTAAGTGGTTTCTATTTGGAATCGATATGTGTTCATGGATTAAGCCGTTATCACGCGCACAGAAACATCTGTTCCAGGAGCGTGAACCGCTTTCGTGTTCCGACTCGTTCGCAACGGGCTTAACGTAACCCGTCTATCCTAAGTCACCTCATACAACCTATCTAGGCACTCGGATTTCACCGGTAGATCTCGCAAATGTTCTACCAGCAAAGAATTCGCGCTTGCATAACATGAAGGAGACATAAAGAGTAAAAACTAGGACGCCTCGTGACGTAAGACCATCACCCGCGGTGGGAGTAAATTTCATCGAGGTCTAATCGCCAGTTAATCCTAGTTTTCTGGCATGGATCACATCGAGGGCAACCCACAAGACTCCCTGCAAAAAAATTATGAACATTGCTCAACTCCTTCGACCACTTACTGGGTGGACAGACGAATATATATATATTTACCAAATCTATATATTCATAAACAAATATGTATATACTAAAATATTCAACGAAAACATTATCACTTCTCTCACTCTGTTTGCGGGTGATAATAAACATAGCAGTCTCCTCTTCGGAGGTATGTACTTCTCTCATTGCTCTTTTTCTATTTGTATACGCTAAGCTGTGTTTCTCAACATCTGAAGATAACATTAGTAAGCCTTTCACATTTTGAACAAAGCCATTTTTTCATAGGTGCATCAGATGATTTCAGTTCTATTGAGTGACCCGTTGTTGTTCTATATAGTACCGCATTAGTTTTCTGCTCAAGCTATTAAATGCGATAGCTTCACCAGACTAACCCCATATTTTCCAATAATGGATGCTAGTTGCTGAACCCCCCTATTTGTCAGCTTACTTGATTTTTTTACACATCACACTCTCACTTAAAATTTTTTAGAATGAAGCAGTCCAGAACAGCTCATTTTGCGCCGTATCGTGCTTACGAATTTTCTCATATTTGGATCGTCATACAACGCCAGCAAAGTGAATATTGTATGATTTGGAAATACGTATTTATGATACGTGTAAAATGAACTTCATGTATTTGCTTGGAAAGTGATTGAAAGTTTCTTTAAAGCCAGCAAAAAAGATGACTGCCATATAGTCCGGCTCTGGGGGGGGGGTCTGTGTACATTTCTCCTTTACAGCTATACCATGTATTTTCCTATTCCATATGATGAGGACATTAAATAAAAGTTGGGTAGAACTTTGGTACCTGGTACATTTTTGAGGGGGGCATGGGGGCTCAAAATTATAATTACGAACCGATTATTCTGAAACTTGCTCAGAATATGTATTTTTAAAAAAGAAACACATTTTGCTCATACAGCTTTTGATTTAGTCTTTAGTTTCTGAGATAATGGGATATATACATAAAATTGGAATTTTCAAAGAAATTGAACTCAATGAGTTTTCATCTTAGAAAAAAATAACAGTTTTGGAATCTTTGAAAGATTCCTAACAAAACTATAGGGAAGATCCAGCTCTATAGCTTTGTTAGAAATTTTTCAAGGATTCCAAAACTATCATTGTTTTTTTCTAGCATTAAAACTCACTGAGTTTTATTCGTTTGAAAATTCCCATATATATATATATATGTTTCTTATTTGTTGAAATAGTGGACATCCAGGTTCCATGTTTTCGAAAGGTTTATAAAGCGTTTCAACTGGATTTTAATATATATTTGGCCGAGCTTTCGACAGTCTAAACAAAAGTCGTTTTCAAGGCAACACTTGAAGAACCCAAGAGTCATGCGATGTACATACTATGTATCAATGATACAGAAGCATAGATTTTCCGAAAATTATTTTGTTTGAGATGTCAGGGCGCATTATATGAGTTCATGTCGGAGAGACAGGCCGTAACGTTCAAACTAGAATTAACGAGCATCAAGCTAACGTAGAAAAGCAACAAGTCAACTCTCTAGTATTCCAACATGTCCGTGAAACTGGACATAATATTGATTNACAGAAATTGCTATAACCGTTACCAACAAATCCCAGAAATTTACAAACCTATCCTAAAATCTTTGATATGAACTCATATAATGCGCCCTGACATCTCAAACAAAATAATTTTCGGAAAATCTATGCTTCTATATCATTGATACATAGTATGTACATAGCATGACTCTTGGGTTCTTCAAGTTTTGCCTTGAAAACGACTTTAGTTTAGACTGTCGAAAGCTCGGCCAAATATATATTAAAATCCAGTTGAAACGGTTTATAAACCTTTCGAAAATATTTACAGGATATGTTTATATATAGGTGTTGGTATATCGGGGCAGCAGGTCGTTATCCAAGCAGGTGTCGTTGAAACGAAGATGACTTTTTATTTTAATTAGCTTCGAGGCTTCTCTTTCAATAATGCGATACTTCACTTTTGTTTCAGCAGTGCACACGTGCAGGATAATAAAGGACATCCATTTCGTTCAAATTGCAGTAGGTGTCATATTGTTAAGAGCAACGTTTCGAACCGTACGTGTTCATAGTCATGCAAGTACTGGAACCTAAGGCCCATCTGACGTCAGATAGGCCTTAGGTTCCAGTCGATCCCTGTCGATCCTTTGCTTTTTAGCTTCTATAATCACTAAGTAGCAACTTTTAGGCATAAACTATTTTAGCACACAAATCTATGAAAATGTCTCCAACAGCATACAATTGAATTTTTAACTAACAATTTTCAATAGGACTTTTATAACGTAGTAATATAGGAACCTGCCGATCCTTTGTCTATTTAGCTTGCATAATCACTAGTTGGCAACTCTAAACGCACTTGACACATCAGATAGGCCTTAAGTTCTAAGTACTCGCATGACTATGAATACGTACGGTTCGAATCATTGCTCTTAACAATATGACACCTACTGCTATTTGAACGAAACGGATGTCCTTTATTATCCTGCATGTGTGCACTGCTGACGCAAAAGTGAAGTATCGCATTGTTGAAAGAGAAGCCTCGAAGCTAATTAAAATAAGAAGTTATCTTCGTTTCAACCAGACCTGCTTGGATATATATAGATATATATATATATATTTAAATATAAATCTCATTATCTGAAAAACTAAGGCCTAAATAAAAAAGTTGTTGAAGCAAAATGTGTTTCTTTTTTCAAAAATACATATTTAGAGCAAGTTTCAGAACAATTGGTTCACAATCGATCATTTTAACCTCCACCCCATGCTCCCCTCAAAAATGTACCGGGTGCGAAAGTTCGATCCAATTTTTTTACCTCTTCATCATATGGAATAGGAAAATACGTACATGGTATAGCTGTAAAAGAAAATGTACACAGACCACCCCCTCCCACCTCAGAGCCAGGACAAATAGTTGAACTTCTTTCCAGCACAAATCAGAACTTCTTAGAAGTTAAATTTCTCCCTATTAATACGGAAATACGTAACGTGCAGACACATGGACGAATGTACGGACTATGGAGCCTCAAGCAGAATTAGAATATAGATGCTAAGAGGTAAAAAGGATTAAATTTTATGAGTGTTCGGCTATTCCATTTCTGTGTTTGACTAATGCTTGTCAAAATATTTGTCAGAGTATAACGTTAAAAAGTTATGGTGGGATATCCATAACATTTGAATCAATTGCTAGAAATCTTAGTATGCACAAATGAAGGCGATGATCTGTTCGTCCGTTAGTGTATTTGACTAATATTTGCTTTTGTGCCTGTGAGAACATAACTGAAAAACTTACGGTGGTAGTTTCATGGCTTGGGACTGTATTTCTGCGAGAGGTGTCGGTAAACTGTGAGTTGTAGACCAGCAAATGAATGCAGAAAAACATCAACAAATCCCTAAGGGAAAATTTAGTCCCTTCTGTAGAGAGCCTTGGACTTCCTCCTGCTCTCATTTTTCTGAAGACAATGATCTCAAACTTATACTGCCTGGGCTACGAAGAACTGGCTTGCAGAAAATAACTTGCGATATTTGAAAAAATACAATCTGGAAAAGAAGTACAACAGGCATCACAAATCTAACGATAATTTATCAAGAAAAAAGGAACAAAATACCTATCAAAGTATGAGATTCGTTAATTAAAGACAACAGGAAGAGACTGGCTGCTGTTGAAATTCATAAAAACTTTACTTCAATATACTAAATTGAGATAGCATTTATTTTCTTACTGTTCAGTTATTTTTTCAATCTTGAAAATTAAAATACTCTAATTTTTTCTTAAACAAAGATTATCAATTAGTTTCACATGCATATACTGGCAAGCTGCAATCTCATGCTGTATATTTATTCTTATTTTGTTTTGGTGATACACTATGAGTGAAACTCTTAAATAATTACATATGTACGAGCACTTATTTCCCTCACTGTACGTACTTGATGGTCGGAGTAAGGGGGGTCAGAATTGCCGACGCTTTTTGGCTGCGGCCAAAGATAAAGACTTCCATTTTAACAAGAACCGATATTGCACGTACGTCAGAATCACCAAGACGACGGGAAACACGGGACACACAGACACGCTGAAAGCTGTACATCCCTGCCGATACTCTGTGGGCTGTAGCAAAGACTGGACGGGGGGGGGGGGAACTGGACACTCAGTAAGAATGAATTTGACTAGAAATGAGAGTCCACCTAAGAATATTGAAAATTTTTCCATGAAGTGAGTGGGTCGACGCACTAAAAACATATAGGTGTTCTCATCAGGATTGAAAGTCAAACGAGCAGGCCGATCGAAGTGGCATTTGCTGGCATCATTAATTAACAGTTATAGGGGCAACCTCTGTTCAACAACTTTCAACGTCATTTCTTACAGTCTGAAAATAATGTCAATTTAATTGCTATATAGGTATCATATGTATGGCAGTGGGCTACACCCTATTTGGAGTTTGAGTCCCGCAGAATGTGATTCAAGTAACCTTGAGAGATTTACGCAACTACCCTAATTCATTACAACCATTGCTTAAGAGGTTCTGTGGCTGAAATAAAATATTTCCCTTTATATCACTAGTTTCTGCTTATGTTGAATATTATTCTAGGACTCGTGACAAAATTAACCCGCATCCTCAAGTTACCTCAGCTCCCCTTACTTATCAGTTTCATCTTTAACTACTCAATAAATTACTGTCAGTAATACTTGATATAGATTATGCTTAAGACTGGCCTTGGTTAGATCACAAACGAAATCTTGAGAGTCTTCGGAAGAAGTCCAGGTGACGTTTCTCACGTCACCTCACGTGTGTGGAGTCACTCTGCTTGGAGTCTTCTGTGGTGCTGCAGTTTGAAACCAAAGAGAGAGCCAGCAGCGAATTATCTCCACAGTGCACGTAACCGCTGACCGCTGGTCTATCTGGTATTCTTCTTAAATGTGAATCCAGCAAATTTTTGAACTCTA
>LQNS02277718.1:2107721-2123882 GCA_001587735.2 Parhyale hawaiensis | reverse complement strand
TTTTCCACCATCTCTGCGTGGGATACGGATATCACAGGTCCTTCCAGTTCTTTCCGAGTGTCTGGCGACAATCCGCTCATTCACATTCACAGTGATACGTTCCAGAATTTTCCAAACGCATTGCTTTCAGAATCTGTGAAAAAGCCACCCTTTTCTTTTCTGTTCCTGGTGGCTCCTAACATCTAGGAAGGCAATTGCCTATTGTAATTTAGTCTCGGTGGTGCCACATGAGAGCATGCATGGTAATATGCGGCAGCAGTTACCCACATTTTCAAAACTAAGGGTGGTGGTGTTACGTGCCAGCCCCTCGCAGCTAAAGTTTTCTAGAAAAGTCGCACAAAAATCCTGCATTTTCCCTTGCAATGAAAATCCAATCGCACCCTAAACACTAGTTTATGTATATATTTTTTCATCTTATAGCGAAGCAATTACTCGTTACTCCCAATCTATGGCACTGTCATCGCCCATTTTTCCAATGTTTCTAGAGACGTAACAGCAGAGCCCTCCTAAAATCTGCGGAAACAGTCGCCCATTTCTCCAATGTTTCTAGAGAAGAAACAGCAGAGTCCTCCTAAAATCTACGGAAACAGTCGCCCCTATTTTTCCAATGTTTCCAGAAAATCAACAACTGCGCCCTTCGAAAATCTACGGATATATTCACCCATTTTTCCAGAAAATTTGGAAGGTGCGCAACAACGCGATTCTCTCAGGATAAACGGGAACAGTCATCCAAATCCAACCTGATACATCTGAAAATTAACACTTCTGTCTTTGTTTATGTTGATTTTATTTTTGATTTTTCGCTTTAGAATTTTCTACGACCCAAAATTCTTGTCTCAGCCCATACAATTTATCATAATTTCAGTGAACGTGTGGATCACACCTTCTAAATAGTTCCCCGAAACTCTTTCTAGAGGTTCTACCAATATATACAGTGCACTGGATGATTTAGCACTGCATGAAACTCGTTAATACACCGCTGGTATTGAAGTAAAGTGGTGCAATTACAGCTGGGCGCGGCCCTTTGATAATTATGTTTTCTTTTTTGTTTTTGGCATTCCTTGTTCCACAGCTCTTTTCAGAATGTTTTATGGCCAGTGATTTTGATCAATTTGTTCCTGGCAGCGGTTCTACGGCCCGTCGGTCCTGGCCAAGTTGTTATAGGACTTACGGCCAGCAGCGTAAAAGCTTTTCTCAGTCATTACAATACTGCCGTATATTCTTCAGCCGCACCTCAGTAGCGTCAGCTCCTCTTATTTTACTTATGTTTCAGCTGAAAGAGGTCGTATCCCGGTTAAACATAAGGATTTCGCCCGATGACGGCCCAACAGCTTCTGGTCACAAAGTTAGAAAAGAGGCTTTAGGGTGGAGACGGGCAGAAGCCAATACCATTATGAGGCCGAGTAAGCTGTTGTGCGTTTTTGCTTCAATTTAATAATTTGGTTTTGGGGGAGGGAGTTAGTTCGATTGATGATAAGTTCGAGTAGTGAATAGTATTACTAAATTTTATCCAAAAGAATGTATTTCTTTATTGGAACTAAACGCTCAATATAAAATAATATTTTAAAAATAGGTCGAGACTACCCACTGCCCTTTCCTTTTAGGACGTTTAGCACTATTTTAATGACATCGCGGAAGCCCACAGCTCTAGCACATCATTACTAAGCACTACAACGGTCTTACAGGTACTGAGTTTCCCAACAGACTTTACATTCAGGAAGCGGACAAACAAGCTTAACCCCTCACTGTTTTGCGAGTGAGTTGTGACCAACATTTCATTTGGTCAGTTTAGGGTAACGCCTTGAGTGTTGTAGGAACGAAAATTCATTGAAGCAAAACGTCCCGGCTTAATTTTTTCAAAATTTCTAGTCGCACTTACCGAGTCGCTTGAATAATATAATGTTCAACGAACGACGGCAGTAAAGGGTATAGTTCAAAAAGTATTGCTTAGGAAACTAGGGAAGCCTTTCAATCGTTTGGGAACGATTAAGATCGGTATTACTTTCATTTGTAGCATTAGTTGTAGACTTACCGTACTAACCTCGCTCTCATTGCACTGATTTTGTTATGTTAGCAATAATTATCAGCGAAGTTTTACTTATACTTGCTGTGCTGAGACTTTCGGTTAATGTTACTGAACTAATCAAATTGTTCCACGGACTGAGTTCCCATTTATAAAGCAAGAAAATTTTCAACCGCCTTGTGCTTTGGCTTCGCATGTAAATTTGCTCGACTATCTGGAATGCAGAGTACGCAGGGCAGAAAACGACAAGTAACAAAAATTTTTACTGGTGATCTTGATAAAAAGAAGTAAAAGTCCGGATGACCAATGGTTCAAGAAATGCCCGAATTGTCATGACTTGTCCTTTTAGGCGATTATTGCCTATTGCCTGCAGGTTTGCTGACGACGTCCGTTTGCGTAGTCCGTAAGTTGAAGTCCGTATAGAGAAATCCGTTTCATGAAAACCGCCTAGTAGGTGACAAGGCTGCCACCCTCGTTCTGCTGGATAGTCTTGGGGAATTTGCCAACAGCTGCAACACCAGCGGAGTAGGTGATGGGTGCAACACCAGCGGATACGACGGGGGCGACACCAGCGCTGTAGGTGATGGGGGAGATGCCAGAGGAGACAACGGGGGCAACACCGGCACTGTAGGTGAGCGGGGTGAAGCCAGAGGAGACAACGGGTGCGGCAACACCAGCGGTGTAGGTGATAGGAGCGGCAGCAGAGGAGACTACGCTAGGGGAGCTGCCAGCAATGAAGGTACCAGCAGGAGAGGAGCCGAAGCTACCCTGGAAGGCAGAGTAGGTGGTCGGCACTACGGCTCTGGGTGCATCGGGCTCAACAACGAAGTTAGGTCTGGTACCAGTGACAGGCACACCGAAGGAGGAGTAGGTGATGGGCAAGAAAGGGGCTGCGGTGGCTGCAGCGACGAGAGCAAAGAAGACAGCGACCTGCGGAAGCACAAAAAAAAGTTACATCAGCTTCAACTGATGATTGGGAGTATATTAAAAAATACAGGACTACTTAAAATGCAAGGGCTCGTATAAGGGTGTACACGAGTGAAACTATTAAAAGAGTAGCAGGTATTACAGGTAAATATTTTTGAAATGCAAGCATCATGCATTTAGAGCTGGGAAACTAAGGAAATGAGCTGCAATCGTCGATCGCATGCCTTTGAAGTTCATAAGTAAAAATAGCGAGAGAAAATAAAGACGAGTCGGTTGGTTTTTTGCGAAAACTGTGTGTTTCAAACTGCTAAAATAGGATACAAAATAATTTTTTATATTGATTCATCTTTATAACGAGAAACATGGCGGACCTTCGAATGTAGTAGATTACATACTAGAGGAAATACTGGTGAAAATTTTTTATCATAAAATGTTTTTGAAACGAAACAGATTAGAAACTACCATGCCAGTGATACGATCTTACCGTGATAGAAGTACATAGCGTTCAAATACATTTTTACTAAGAAATGAGCTAGGAAAACGATTCAGTGGAGCATCTGGTTCTGAGTTCTTGTGATTTCAAACTTTTCGAAACTTAGAACTCTTTCTCGAAAATTATTAAATTTTTATATAATGAATTATAATGTATTAGACTCCACAGCACAAGATATGTAACAAATGTTGGAAGCATGATCCAAGAATAGAATAAATAATTTCACTAGAAACTGCAGCATGCATTTTGGAAAACTTGGAATGATACAGAGCTAATATTGTAAACATAAATTAGTCCTACTTGCAACGAAGCCAAGAGTTGTAATTCAATTTCAATGTAAGCACTATATAGAAAAGTTTGTTTACATGCCAATTACGTATAAAAATGGTCACAACGTCTATACATATAATGAACGGACATCTGAATGTAAAAATTACTGCGATGGCCTTTTCTCCGTTAAAGTAGTTTACCAAAATTAGTCTCCGTACAGATAATAGGATAAATCGTCATAGATATTCAGTATCCATGAACGAAATATCTTTATTTTTTCCAATCGTAGAATGTAGTTAATTCTGTGTGAAAGCTATGCCACGACACCCATGGAGTATTTTTGAATTTCAGCTGGTGCCTGATATTTTTCAGCCATTACAAAATTTTGTAGCTTAACGCCACATCAGCACACGTATCGACTCTAAGTCATTCTTATAATAGTCATCTTTTAGTAACCATATTCTGAGAATGGCGATAAAAAGAAAATATTAGGTTTACAGAAACACAAACTCTGTATCTGCAAGCGCATAGACTCAGAAAAGATATTCATACTCGTAACTGAGATCTGGAAGTGCTATTGCTTCCAAATAAAAAAAACGTCTGGGAACAAAGCAGTCGATACTGCAATGCACAACTACTTGTACCTTGACGCTCACCTTCATGTTGAGATTGTTGCAGTGCGACGTCCAGAGGAGTACGACGTTTTGGACCAGAGCTCAGGTCCTTAAATACCACCTGAGCTCCAGGTGGTCACGCCTCTTCACCGCGCCCAGTCCAATCCTGGAGAACCAGTGCTGGTTTTTGGAGCAATGCTTTTTCTCGGCTGCCTCAAGTGCTCTGTGGGCCAGAGCATGTGATCTTGGGATGCAAGTGGAAGACTGTTGCCGGGCACACCTTCTTGGGGTATTGATATGATCTTCTCCCATCTGTACAGTTGCTTATGGTAGAATTTTGAATAATCCATATTTTCCATTCAAAAATTGACTGGAGTGGATCGTGACAGTAGATTTAGATCGCCCGTATTATTATATTAAGAATGTAGACAGCTGCTTCTCAAGTTATCCAGTTTTTGAAATGTGTAAACTTCATCTTTGCTATCTGGAGAGTCCGCCGCTCAATAACCACGGGATCACTTTTACGTTTATTGTATACGAGTAATTAAAAGATATTATAGTGGAGTATAACTTGTAGATCATATGAATCTCTAGAAAAGAATGAAATTAAAGAGAAGAAGTAACTTCCAAGCAAATTCGGAACCGGTGAACAACTTGAACGCCTCGTGCCGTAAGACCATCCCCCTGTTACGAAAACATAGATTCACAAAAAAAATATATATATACATATATAAATATAGAATTTGCACTTACGTTAAACATAGGACAGTAATTAATGTCTCTAGAAAATATAATATCAAGTAAAAAAATGTAGTGTTCAACATTTGTGCACGAATGTACAATATTCGACGCAAAAAGCCGTTGAATGCAGTAGAGGCATCTGCTCAGTGTCACGAGATTGAGTGCCTTAGAAACAAGCGAGTGTGTTCATAATTCGGCTCGCCACTCAATAGTGTAAACAAACTGTAGGTTCGGTCCACAGCCAAAGTGTGGGTAAGGCGCTGGGTAGTCTTTAGAATTAGAGGGTAGAACGTAAGATATAGTTAGTCATGGTAGTGAGGTTATAGAGCGAGCACGCATTACGTGTTCTCTCGTCCCCTGCTGGGGCGAGGCGCCTCTTGCCTCTGCTATTTTGTAACCTCACTACCATGACTAACTATATCTTACGTTCTACCCTCTAATTCTAAAGACTACCCTGCCCCTTTCCCACACTTTGGCTGTGGACCGAACCTACAGTTTGTTTACACTATTGAGTGGCGAGCCGAATTATGAACACACTCGCTTGTTTCTAAGGCACTCAATCTCGTGACACTGAGCAGATGCCTCTACTGCATTCAACGGCTTTTCGCGTCGAATATTGTACATTCGTGCACAAATGTTGCACACTACATTTTTTCACTTGATATTATATTTTCTAGAGACATTAATTACTGTCCTATGTTTAACGTAAGTGCAAATTCTATATTTATATATGTATATATATATATTTTTTGTGAATCTATGTGTTCGTAACACCCCACAGTGGGGGCAAATTCAATGAAGTATTTTTTAAAGGCCAGCTAATGCTAATTTCTAATATGGATGCGGATGCTGTGTCCAACAAGGCTAGCGCCGCGCTGACAGCCGCGTTCAGATTTCTTAATAATAACATGAAAAAATGGGATATCCCATTTTTACCCCGTGGCGAGAGACGATCTGCCACGGTGGAGGCAAATTCGCCCCGGTGGAGGTAAATTAAACGCTGTCATTTTTTATGGCCAGCTAGGCCTATTTTTTTGGCATGGGTCACATCTAGGTGAACCCATCAAACTATTTACAAAAAATTATGAACATTGCTCAACTTGATCCTTCTACCAGATAAATATACTTAAATCTTCAAAGAAAACATTATCACCTCTCTCACTTCGTTCGCGAGTGATAATTAAACGAGTCAGTTATATCATGCAGGAAGTTCTCGATATAACGATATCAATAACCCTTGGCATACGTTTAATGCAGTTGAAACTTTTTCCTTGCAGTTGCTAGATACATTTCCTCCTGAAGCAATAAATAATTCATTATCGTGTGTCTGAAAGTAAAGGTCCTTGCTAATGTTTGAGAAACTCTGGCCAACTTACATCGAGGACTTCCTGTACAACTTCTGTTTCAACTCCGGTATGTGGCCGACCAACTTGGTCACCCCGGCCCCGGCCAGCACTGGGAACCTTGGTCCCGGCCCCGGCCAGCACTGGGAACCTTGGTCCCGGCCCCGGACTTGCCATGCAATATATCAACCCTGGTCAGTCTATAACATCATCGGGAATAACAACCAGCAATTTCCGTTGCAGGTAAGTTTGGTGAGCCTATTTTTGACTTGGCTCGAATGATCGTACTATTCAGTTGCAGTAAATGTTATACTACGACCTATGAACGAAATTATCAGGCACCCTAAAGAAGTCAGAAAAATTTGTTATAAATAATTCATGTGTGATACCACATTATACTAAGTTGTACAGGTAGTGTTAAATATGGTAGTTTCAAATATTTAGTATGGTCTCTTTGGATTTTATCGAGTTTTTATGCGTTTCGGTACGATAGAGACTAAATTAGCATAAGTGGCTGCATCAGTTTTGCGCCATTCTTCATGAAGTCTGACTTTTAACTGTTGTTTTTAGGAGCATTTATCCATCCTCTTTTCCATAAGTGTGGCCACAGATGCTCAATGGGATTTTGAGTCGGTTACATTGAGGGGGTCCAATCCAGTACCCCCATGCTCCCTCTCAATCCAACCTCTCGAATATCTCGATTCGAGTATTGAGTTTTGTTGGAAGATAAGACATTCAGGTATGTTATTGTTAAATATATTCTCCAATGAGTGGCTGTAGACTCTAGCTGTCTAGCATGCTGGTGTACGTTACTGAATTCATTCTGCCCTCGTATGTGAACGGCATTCCATGTGAACGGCATGCCATTCAGTCTTAAACCATAACACTGCCCCCCCCCCAAAAATTTCTCTGTAGATATAACGCATTGCGGGCGACAAACTTCTCCAACTGTTCGTTGTACATGAACGGCACCAGGTGTTCCAAAATCTTGTAAAAAAAAGGATTTTTAGTGTAACATTCACATAACCAAGTTTGCAAAAAAAAAAAAAAAAAGCAAAAGTAACAGTGCACGTTTGGTTAAGGGAAACATCAAAAGATTGACCTCAAAATTGCTTTCATCTGACCCAATCGCTTTAGCCTAATCAACAAGACTCCAGTGTTCATGTGTGCTTCCAAATAAAAGCCTTTTTCCTCCTGCTGGCATCAGATAGCAAGGGCTTTTTCCTAGCTTTGCATCTTTTAAGACCAAATTCTACCAGTCTGCTTTTCACCGTACGTGAAGAGATTTCTTTGCCTATAGCTTCCTTAAAGGCAGCATTCACATATGAAAACTTTTTCCTTCTGTCGGCCAGTGATACCCTCTTCATCAGTCTGTCATTTCTTGATAACGTACACATTTTCGGCCTTTGGACACCATGCTTTCAATACTTCATTTTATTAGCAATTTCATTTTAAGAGCATGACCGGTTCCGAACAATGCGACAATTTAAACCATTTCTTTTTCACTATTTTCTTTTTGAGTGACACTTTTTTAAAGGGATGTGCTAAATAAGAAAACATTCAAAAATTCAAGTTCTGTAAAGGAAGAGAGGCACTAAATTCAAAAGATTTACTGCCGCGAGTGAAATAACTGGTTTATAACAGCATTATAGTAAAAACTAAACTTATTTAACTTTGTTATTCAGAATGTAATTCTGAAACGATGCGAACATTTAAGCCTTGCCAACAAATTATGGCATGATTGTTAGAAAGGTCCGAACGTTTCATGAAGATCATAAAATCACAACGGATACATCATGCCTGAAGAAAACTAAAGTAGACATTTAAATTTATTAGTACTTGGTATGTAAGATTTGTATATCGATAACAGCTTGGCATCTATTGCTATACAGGTGAATAAAAATCTTGCACTCATCAACATATATTTTCTTCAATTCTTTTTCGAACTACACCATAATTCATCGTCATTACTGAGATTCCCTTCTTAGCTCTTTCATTTAATAACCCATACGTTCTCAATAATTATTGGATTTACGTCGGGGCTTTGAGCTGGCCACTCTATCACTGTAACATTCTCCTCTGAAATCTATGTCGTGACAGATTTACTGTGTGACATGGGACGTTATCTTGTATAAATACAGTTGGCTGGTGACCTGTAGTTCTTTAGTGAGGGAAAAATATGATTTTTGAATAACTCTTTATATACTGGTGAGTTTCGTACTCCGATGAGTTAATTTCACCGTCTAGCCTAACAAGAGGTCCAGTGCCAGTAGCTGAAAACCTGCCAAACATCATCACACTTCCTCTTCCCAGCTAAACGTTTCTTTGTATGCGCCAAGGAGAATATCATTCCTTAGGGGTGCGTCGATCGAACCTTCTCCCATCAGTGCCGAACAAGTTGAACTTTGATTCAGCATTGAAGAGAATACAATCCCATTTGTTATTCGGTCGATGTGACTTGTTCACCAGCAAATTTTTTTCGGGTCACTTTTTTTTTTTAATGAAGGGCCTCGTCGCAGGTACTTTATACACAAACCTCATCCATAAAGTCTTCGGGAAACGGTTTTTTTCAAACACTGATACCGAGTTTATCATTAGTCTTCATCGAAATATCAGTTGCTGTAGCAAATCTATTTTTTTTTTTGGACTCCTTACGAGTCAATCTGCCTTCTCTTGCCCAAGTTTTCCTAAGCCTGTCAGGTGACTTTTTAGCTTCACATGACTCAGTTTTCTCAAATTATTTCAAAATACTGTGAATAACACTCTTAGACTCTCTTACAATCTAAGCTATGCCACTAGTTGAACGTTCGTCTCCATTACGTAACTTCACTATCAGTTTTCTAACTTTCCATGCTGTCACTGAGCTTCTAGCCATGTTTATAGTGCAGGGGTCGGTAAGAAAATGATTAAATTTAGCAGTAAATCTTATTTACAGTTTTACTCTATAAAATTAATTAAATGCGATTGAATAATTATGAAATTACATGTTTTAGTTAAGCGTTCTGATCTTTTGTTCCTCCAATTTAGATAAGTTATCTATTAATCATGTCATAACTTGTTAGGAGGCATTAACTTGATCAATGAGTTTTCATTTCTTATTCTACCTAAATCTTGTAGAAGTATATGTTCATAGTTCAAGCTTTCCATGTGCTCTGTGCTCGCAAACTCTTAACGGCCTGGGCTTCGGAAGCCACCTTAATCCATCTTCTTTTCTCTTCCGCTCCAACTACACAGTTTGACGTCTCTAAGCTCCGCACATCAGCGGCTATTGATCGTGCTTGCTTGCATTTATGGTCGTCTCTTTGGCTATGATTCATCCCCCCCCCCTTTTTTTCTCATTTTTTTCCTCAGTCACCTACATCCTACTGTTATAATGGCAATAGCTCATGGAGAGCCGGGGCGTAAGTTCTAGTTTCTCTTTGGGAATGGGCCTCTTAGTTCGTCTACGGCCGCCTATCTAATCTATGGATTAAATGATATGTTTTCAGCTTTCCTAGTTTTTCAGATATTTTGCTGCCAGTTAATCTTACGACCCGTCGGTCCTCACTGATAATTGTAGTAGGCCTCACGGTCAGCGCCGTGTGGTTTATTTAAGATTCATTTCCGCCAATCTATCCTGACCAGCCTGTAGGCCTTACGGCCGGCGGTCTTGCGGCACTTTTTAGCATGATCCCTCGGTCCTGAGAAATTCATAGGCCAGGCCTTACAGCCAGCTGCCCTCCGACCTTGTTTCGTTTATGACAGTATTACAGTATTGCCACAACTTTTTTCAGCCGCACCTTAGTACCGTGAGTACCTGTTCTTTTATTTTTTACAATTAAAATGAATTTTCAGCTAAAACAGATTAGATCTCGGTTAAATAACTGCACTGGTATGAACACAACCAATTGGCTTTCTGTGGCAAGTTAAGAATTAATGTGCTTCAGGGACTGGACTGGTAGAAAAAAGAGGTTACTGTCACAAGGCCGCGCCCAGCTCTAGTACGGTTTTGCCCTCATTTTACTTTGTTTTCAGATGGAGACTGTTCGACTGCCTAAAACTATAAGTAGTGAATAATATCTACTATTTATACATAATGAATGTATCTCTTAATTGGATTTCAACACTTGATGTCGAACGACATCCAAAAAATAACTCTAGACTGCCCCCTGTCCCTGTTTAGGATGTTTAGCATAATTTGAATGACCTCGCGCAAGCCCACAGCCCGTAGCATGGCACAACCGCACGCTGCAACGGTTTGACAGGTAGTAAACCTTCAGGGCGTGGAAACACAAGTAGAACGGTAGCACCCAACACTGTCACCTATGGAGCCACTCTGTCCCTTCTCTATAGCGGGCTGTGAACAGCAATTAGTTTAGGCACTTGAAAGTTAGGCCTCGGGTGCTGGAGTAACGGAAATGCATTAAAGTAAGGGGAGCCTGTTTTATTTTTCATAAGTTTTAATCTCAATTACTGACTCACTCAAATAATACATGAAATAATAGCCAGATAACAACTTGTAGATTAGAACTGATTAGTTTGAAACTTAAGGAAACCTTTTCCACGTTTGGAACCGATTACTTTGTATTAATTTCACTGGTAGTATTAGTTGAAGCTCTACTAATCTCTCTCGGTGCAGTGATTCTGTAAAATTATCAATAGTTGTCAGCGAAGATTTACTTACATTTGATCTGCCAAAGATTTCAATTAAAATATAAAACTAATAAAATCGAGTCGGTCACAAAACTTAGGTACATACAATTTCACACAGAAAAATTCTCGAGCGCCTGATACTATGGCATCACTAAAATATAGCTGAATTGTTTGGAATACAGAGCAGGAAAGGAAACGACAATTAAAAAATACATATGTTTTGACGATCTTGAAGAAAAGAACTGAAAGTCCGGATGACCAATGGTCCAAGAAATGGCCGAATTGTCATTTCTTGTCCATAAAGGAGATTATTGCCTGCCTGTGTGCTAATAAAATCCTTCAGCGTAACCTGTATATAGATGTCCGAACTGAGAATCCGGTTCATGACATTCGTTTAGTTACTGGAGTCTTGGTGACGGTAACCCGTGCGCAGTTTGCTACCGCTCGAATTATTCTGCTGGAGAGCCTTGGCGGACCTGCCAACAGCTGCAACTCCAGCGGAGTAGGTGATGGGTGCGATACCAGTGAATACGGCGGGGGCGACACCAGCGCTGTAGGTGATGGGGGTGATGCCAGAGGAGCCAACGGGTGCGGCAACGCCAGTGCTGTAGGTGATAGGAGTAAAGCTAGAGGAGACACCAGGAGCGGCATAGCTGATGGGGGCGGCAACAGAAGAGAGTAAGTTAGGGGTTCCCGCAATGAAGGTACCAGTAGGAGAGGAAGCGAAGTTACGGCTGTAGATGGTGTAAGTGGTAGGCAGCAAGGCACTGGAGCCACTTACAGCCGCAGAAGGAACACCGAAGGAGGAGTAGGTGATGGGGAAGACGGGGGCTGCGGTGGCGGTAGCGATCAGAGCGAAGAAGACAGCGACCTACGGAAACAAAGAGTTATATTATATACTAGATTACCTGTATATGACATATATAAATAATAGGCTCTGAAGTGCTATAAACGCATATAATCATAAGTGTAGGTTCTAGAGGGGAGTATTGAGCATTTTTTCAGGTGAAAGTACTTGAAATGTAATTATTAGAAACTCATACATTGTAATACCAGTAATAAAATTGCTTTTGTGCAATAAACTACATAAAGGCTTGTCCAGAACAAAGTTAACAAGATTAAAAAGCAATCGAGACCCACAAAAAAATTCAACCAGAGCACTCTGCGAGCGCATACCTCCGCCAAGCAAGGCAAAGGTTACGAAAAATGAACATTGGTGCTGAGACCATGATTACTTTGTATCAACACCAAAATCTAATCATTTATGCCTTTTAACAGTTTAACAGTTTCACTGATTTTCTTAAAGATCAGTTCATAATTTTTTACGTTATGCTCCTAACAAACATTCTGACAAACATTAGTCAAACTCGCAAACAGATCAACCGATCATTACCAAAACCTAATCATTTATATCTGTTAACATTACTAACAATTCCTGTAAATTTCAGAACGATCCATCCATAACTGATTGAGTTATTGTGCTAACAAGCATAATATGAAACATAGCAACAAACGAACGAACGAACAAGCAGATGCATTAAAAGAATTTTGTCATTTACTCTTTGTAACGTACCTAACAACTCATGTAAATTTCATGAAAATCCGTTCATAACTTTTTGAGCTATGGTCTTAAGAAATTATAGGCAGACAGACAAACAAACAGACAGACGAAAGGATTTTCACCAAAAGTTAAGCATCTGTTACTGTTAAGATGCCTAACAATCCCTGTAAATTTCGTAAAGATCCGTACATAACTTTTTGAGTAACCTTGGTAATAGAATAGCAGAATAGCAGACAAAGAGACAGACAAACAAACAGTCAGACAAACAATCGTAAAAATATAACCTTTTCAGCAGAAGTAATAATATTTTACACGATAGAGTAAATAAAGGCTTGTCAAGAATAAAGTTAATAAGATTGAAAAGCGTTCAAGACCCATAAAAAGTCAATAACAAGCAGAAAGATAGTACAAAGCTAATTTTCTTTGTTTAAGAAAACCTCTGAGAGTATTTAAAGTTAACTATCCTAGAGGAGAAAAAAATGGAAGAATACAGTAAAAAAATAAAGTAGGGCACTAAGTGTCCAGCATGCAGAGCACTAAATCTTGAAGATTTACATGTGTAATACTTTTTTTTTAAATAATTATAAATGGTAGTCTCATTTATAGTTAAAGATATGTTGTAGGGTAGAAAACTATTCCGTTGAAACGGTACTGCTGCAACGAAAAAAATACTAGTCTTCAAAAATGTTTATTGACTACATACGTTTTCAGCCTAACAGTTGAACAAATATAAACTATTTACTTTTGATGTGCAGTATTTTCAGGAGTTTCGAAACTACAGAACACATCCTCGTAAATAATACTGTAGATTACTGAAGTAATCCGTTTTGAATTATTTGTTCAAAAGCAAATAAACATAAAAATACCAACATGCGTACTTTTTGTCTCAACATAGCAAATGGTGTGATGGTGTGATGCAAAAATAAGGAAAGAAGAACTTTTGAAAGTTTGAGTATTTGAGAAACAATGAATGTAATAAAGCACTAAACATCTGTACATTACTTAGGACTGTTTGTGGTTACTAAAGAGAAATTATTAGAGTTTTATTGTGTTTACAGTGGAAGTGTTTCTATGACGTGCTGGCTATATACTTAATCCAAAGACTCCAAGCTGTTATATAAAAATGATTTATATCTAAAGAGCTTATTCAAAATTTACTATATCGTGTTATTTGTTAAGGTCAAATATATAAATCAGTCATTATAGAGAATAGGAAATATTCTTATAGCGTTTTCATCTAGATTTATGAATTTGGCAATACTGTCATTTATTCGAAATGCTAAAATCCTTGTTCACTTCAATATATGAATTAGGGTTCCAATATACAACGTCACAAACATCTTGCGAAGCGTAGGTGTATCTAGAGAAGTCGCGAAAAAGACTTTGGTAACTAGCTCTATTGTCATATCTAAAATTTTTCTAGAGGAATTACTGCTATATCAGTATTTGTATTTATTCAAAGGAATCTTTTACCACTCAGCAATCAGTTTTTAGAAAACTAGTATGTATGCTTTCTAAGGCAGAATGTTCTATTAATTTAGAACGAATTCTGGGTATGAGATCATAGTGCTCTGAAAGATATTGTGTACTCATGTCAGGAAACTCTTCACTGCTCTTGCTTCTAAGTAGTGTCTGGGAAATAAGGAGCAGATGCTGTAAAGCAGAACTCCTTGCACCCGAGCACTCACCTTCATGTTGAGGTTGTTGCGGTGCGACGTTCAGAGGATTACGACGCTCTGCACCAGACCTCAGGTCCTTAAATACCACCTAAGTTCGTAATCCAATCTTGGAGAACCGGTGCTGATTTTTGGAGTAATGCTTTTTCCTGGCCGCCTTAAGTGGTCTGTACGTGGTCTTGAACATGTGATGTTAGGATGCTAGCTTAAGACTGTTGCCAGGCACGTCTGCTTCGGATATTGATAAGATCTGCGTCTAACTGCGCAGTTGCTTTTGAAAACATTTTACTTTTTTACCTAAATGTTAATCAAATTGCCAAACGTCGCCGAAAGCCAGACGCAATGTCAATGGGGAGGTTGGTATAGTATGCCTCTCGCAATCTTCCTGCATGGCTCAAAATAAGTTTTTTTTTTTTGCCTTGTGGCGATATACACAAAATGGAAGAATGCTGGACCCGTTGAAATTACACGATTAATGTTTTCACTTACCTTAGTTTTAACTTAAGGTGGCCTTTCTAACTTAACCCACCTTGTCTGAACTAATGTCCGCCACCTAACCCCGTCTACAGTTACGAATTCCGTCTACTTTACACTTCGTCTAACCTTTCCTAGTTTTCGATTTCACCTGTGACTCACGCATTTGTTCTCTAAGCAAAGAATTCACACTTGTGTCTTGATGTAGATGTAGACATACGACGGCACTTCTTGTATTGTTCTAAATATTTCCACACCTTTTCTAAGCTCTGTTTTCCACAGCTTACAGTTAATTTAGTCTATAATCTTACACTTTTCAATTTTTTTGTCGGCGAATCCTATTTTTTTTTTTTTTTGCACTATTACGGGACCCGTTGATATTGATCAGTAGCCCATATATTTTTCTGCTATGATTGATGCGATAGCTATACAGCAACAGACTCGGGCCGATTTCATCAATCACACCCTGTACTCAAGCTGTCATTGTATTTCCCCAGAAGTCACACAGTGGCTTAAAAAATGTTTTAGAGTCTATATATCCAACACTACACACTCTGTTCTCCCAAGCAGTATCCTGGCTACGCATCTGACCTCATAAAGAATACCATCCGCCATCAGCAAAGTGAACATAATATGGCGTGAAAAAAATGAAAAGCGGTATATTTGATACGGGTGAAAATGATTTTCATGCCTTTGTTTCGAAACTTACTGAAATTTCTTTAAGAAGCAAAAATAAGACGGCCATGATTAACTGAATTTTCTTCCACCGAAAATCAGAACTTCTTGCCAGTTGAAATTCCCTCATCTAATACTGAAAAGTGTAATGTGCAGACACATTGACGGACGTACGGACGGATGGAGCCTCAAGCAGAATTTCTTATAGATTTGTTGAGTTTTTGTCTAATGAGATGCCGAAACATTATCAACAGAAATATTTCCAAAATCCCGTTGAAAATATGTCGTTGGCAGCTACTCCTTTTTTTTCTGGGTTCATCTGAAGCAAGAATTATACCGTAGGGATGTATGAAGATATGCAAGGAAAAGACAACGAGTCTTAACTTATTGACTTTCAAGCTACCGCATGCTCAACATAAGCATGTATTTTGTGGTAGTAACGAACTGAATTAGAAAATGTCCATTATTTGTAAACGTGTCTACGCAAGTAAAAAATCTGATGAAACAAGACAATGACAGTAGAATATCATAACAATCGTGAAATTCCCGCATTCATCACGATTTTTCATATTTCTGTTGCCAAGAATCTTGTACCACTTTTTTTTATTGAGTTTCTATTCAATTTGTTCATTATCTAATACTAAGAATAACCTTCGTGTGTTTATAAATAAATATATATATAAATATATATATATATATATTTATATGTTTGGTGTCACGCTCTTAACGAAA
>LQNS02277718.1:2077978-2103641 GCA_001587735.2 Parhyale hawaiensis | reverse complement strand
CAAGCATAAAGCTCGAAGAACAACCTTAAGTCAGCAGTTCTTTCCCTACTTCATAGTCAGCATTTGGAATAGACTCCCTTCCGACGTTGTTGGTGCGGAGTCGGTCAACTCCTTTAAAAATCGTCTTGACCTACATTGGGAGAGACATCCTCCACAGCTAAGAACTCCTTCTCCACGAGTCGCAAGCACTTAAAGGTCAAAGCTTCCCAGGACATTTTAAGCTGACTTCTTCTCACTTCCGCTCCATCTACTGTATATATTTAAGCTCCGCATATCAGCAACCATCGATCATGCTTGCGGGCATTAATGACCATCGGTTTGGCGTAGACTCTTCTCCCCCTTCTTTCTATTTTTTTTTATTTCTCCTCTCTTTTTTGTCTTTCAGCTTCCATTTTTTCTCTTCTCGTTTCTCCATTCCTTTACATCCTACTATCATAATGACAATAGGTCATAGAGGGCCGGTGTGTAAGTCCCGGTGTCTTTTTGGGAATGGGCCTTTTGGTTCGTCTACTGCCGACTATCTAATCTATCTAATCTAATACCTGCTAAATATCTGAATCTTGCCTGAATACGACTGAAGGGCTTTTGGTGGCAAATTTTGAAAAGTTCTTCAGGACGCGGAAAGTTAAATAGAAGAAGTCATTGTCATGCTCTGGTTTGGTACATTTTTGCTTGAATTCTATTTTTTCCAATTTTTTCGGAGAGAGACAGTTCGAGCGCCTCAAATTGTGAGTAGTGAATAATATGTATAAATTACGCAGAAACAATCTATATTTTCTATTGAAATTTAACACTTGAAAATGGCCAGTTAGATTTAACTACAATATGGGCTTGGGAAAAATGATAATTTACAACCATTATCTATATCTGCACTCGCAGTCTTACTTCTTTATAATTCCTTTTAAATTGCATTGTAAACCCAGGTTCCTTTTTCGACTGATATTATCATTATTTTCCAATAAAATATTATTCAAACAATATGTCTAAACTACCCGCTGTCCTTTTATAGGACGTTTGATGTAAATTTCAAGACACGTGGAAGTCCAGAGCCCGCAGCATAGGACAACCACGACCTACAACGATTTGACTAGTGCTGAGTTCCTGAACAGACGTTGCACTCAGGAGGCAGCAATACGAATGAAACTCCAAACTGTCGCCCATGGACCCACGCTATTGCTTTGCTATAGCGAGATGTGAACAACAATTAATTTGGACGCTATACTATACAATAGACGGAAATACAACGAAGTACAAAGACCCTGTCTTATTTTTTCGTTAGTTTTAATCTCAGTTACCGTCTCACTTCAATAATAAATTAGTATCAGAGGTTATTCAAATAACGATGTGTAGCTTAATGCGTATTGCTTAGGAAGTTGCAGGAAAGCCTTTTTGATCGTTTCCCGAGTTATAATCTACATCAATTTCACTAGTGGTATAAGCTATAGACCTGTGAACTTCTCTCGCAGCATTGATTCGGTGAAATTGTGATGGGCGAAGTTTTACTTAAACTCGCTGCGCTGAAACTTTCGGTTAATATCATAAAACTAATAAAATCGAGTAATTTACAGGAATCATGGTATCATTTAATACTGAAAATTTTTGAGCACCCAATGTTATCGCTACTATGGCTACTTTAAGTTTACCTTAAAGATCTGGAATAAAAAACAGGGAAGAAAACGCCGTGTAACAAAAAAAATTTACTGGTGATATGAAAGGAAAAAACTGGAAGTCCAAATGGCAACTGGATCAAAAAATGCCCGAATTATCATCCTTTGTCTTTATTATATAAGCGAATTTCGCCGGCTGGTGTGCTGATAAAGTCCGTTTGTAGTCCGTATGATGAAGTCCGTGAAGTCCGTGTCGAGAAGTCCGTTCCTAGAAAACCGCTTAGTAGGTGGTAAGACTGGCGCCCTCGTTCTGCTGGTGAGTCTTGGGGAACCTGCCAACAGCTGCAACACCAGCGGAGTAGGTGATGGGGGCTACACCAGCGGAGTAGGTGATGGGGGCAACACCAGTAGATACGACGGGGGCGACACCAGCGTTGTAGGTGATGGGGGAGATGCCAGAGGAGACAACGGGGGCAACACCGGCACTGTAGGTGAGGGGGGTGAAGCCAGAGGAGACAACGGGTGCGGCAACACCAGCGGAGTAGGTGATAGGAGTGGCAGCAGAGGAGATTATGCTAGGGGAGCTGCCAGCAATGAAGGTACCAGCAGGAGAGGAAGCGAAGGTACCCTTGAAGCCGGTGTAGGCGGTCGGCACTACAGCACTGGAGCCGCCAACAGCCACAGAAGGCACACCGAAGGAGGAGTAGGTGATGGGGAAGACGGGGGCTGCGGTGGCGGCAGCGACCAGAGCGAAGAAGACAGCGACCTGCGAAAACAAAATGAATTAGACATGCTAGAATGTATGTGTTTGAAAATCTATAATGAAAATAGATTTTCAAGTGTTTGAAACGCACATATCATAGGTGATGCTACTAGAGGGGAGTATTTAATCGTTTTAGGTAAAAGTAATTGAAATGCATGTATTAAAAGACATACCATAGATTTGTAAGCAAGAACCATGTATTTGTGCGAAGAAATACGGAAAGACTTGTCAACTACAGAGTTCATATATTTGGAAACTCGGTTCTGACCCATAAGAACACAAAACAATAAGCAGTAATAAAGTACAGCGATAATTTTCTTGATAAAAGCAAATCCAATGACGGTATTTAAAATTCATTCTTTCAATAAAAGAGAATGAAGTGATACAATGTTATACAAAGTCTTGGAGAACGTGAGCAGCATGCACAGCACAAAATCCGCTTGACCCGCAAATGTAATAGTTTATTTCAAAGAATAAAATTAGAAAATTATGATAGAAGACAGTATCATTAACAGTTTTAGAAATGATGTAGGATAGGAAATTACTCTAGCGCTCAAACAGTATCGCAGCTATGAATATTAAATAATCTTAAAAAATGTATGTTGATTAAATTCTTCTTTAACCTACAATTCACAGAACATTCTAATTCTGATGTGCAGTATCTGCAGCATTTTTGAAACCGTAGAACAAGCTCAAAAATATCACCGTAGAATATTTAAGCAATGAGTTATGCAATATTTCGTGAATAATAAAAAAAGTAGGAAAATATCAATAAGTGTACGGAACGGCTGCTATAAATGTAGTGCATTGTGTGAAGCGAAATATTAGTAATAACAACTTTTTTAGAAGCTGCATTGTTTAGAGAAATGATTGGCATGATAAAGAACTAAAGATATGTACATTGTTGCGCTGTAAATGGTTAAGTAATGAGAAATTAAAGAATTTCAGTACACCGAGAAGAATTTCTATGAACTGCTTGCAATAGAGCTATAATCCAAAGACGCACAACCGTTTTCTAGAAATTATCTGGATCAAAATAATTCATACAAAATCTACTGTACAGTCATTTTCTACTTAAATGATAAATATCTACATTAGCTTTTGTAGAGTAGGAAAGATTCTTACAGCTATTGTTTATCCGTATATTGAACTTTTGTCCAAACGTTGATACCTTTTTCACTGGCAAATGAACCAGGGTTCCAATACAATGTATCAAGGATCTTGTGTGGTGTAGATGTATCTAGCAGCCATAAATTTACTCTAGTTTCTGAAATAAATTTTGTCTTAAAAGCATAAATACTACCTCAGCGCTCGTATTTGCTTCAGAGAAATTTTGTATCATTCAGCAATCGGTTTTTAGAAAATCGATATGATTTCCAAGCAAAATGCACAATTTGCAAAAGAACGAGCTCTGTTTCTGAGATCGTAGTGCTCTCAAAGATATTGTGCGCTCATACCTGCGACTTTTCACCGGTTTTGCTCCCAAACAGAAAAAAAAACCGTCTGGGATCAAAGGGGCCCGTTCAGTAATGCATTACTGACGCTCACCTTCATGTTGAGATTGTTGCAGTGCGACGTCCAGAGGAGTACGACGCTCTGCACCAGAGCTCAGGTCCTTAAATACCACCTGAGCTCCAGGTGGTCACGCCTCTTCACCTCGCCCAGTCCAATCCTGGAGAACCGGTGCTGGTTTTTGGAGCAATGCTTTTTCCAAGCTGTCTCAAGTGCTCTGTGGGCCAGAGCATGTGATCTTGGGATGCAAGTGGAAGACTGTTGCCAGGCACACCTTCTTGCGATATTGATAAGATCTGCGTCCAGCTGTGCAGTTGCTTCTGGTGGAATTGTACCTAAATATTAATAAAATTGCCAAACATCGGCTAGAAGCTCGACACAATGCTAATGAGAGGTTCATAATATGCTTCACACAATCATCCTGTGTATCTAAAGTAAGAATTTTTTGCCTGATTGCGATATACCCAAAATGGAAGAACATCCACAAATGTGACAAGTTTTTGTCGCTGCTGTTTAATACGATATCGAAATATTGCTTTCTGAAATATTTTCTAAATTCCGGATAAATGATAAGTTGTGGGTAGTTTCTCTGCTTATCATTGTGTAGTATATGAAGCAAGCATCATAACGTAAGATCTCTATGTTGCAGAAGCTTTATGTAAGGAAATAACAAAATGTCTTAGTTTTTTCACTTCAAAACTAACGTATGCTTAATGTATACATTCATTTTTATGGTAGTACGGAAAAAATTATACAATATCCTTTCTTTTTAAAAAATGTTTCACAGAAGTGAAAAAGAGGAAAAACTAGTAGATGACGGCTGAAAAGCACTTTAAAAAAAAGTTTTCGTCAGTCTTCTTCATGTTTCTGTTCTCAAGAATATTATTTTTATTTTGAGATCAGAGAAGAAATATATGTATATATTTGCTGCAGCAATGAAGTTCAATCCAGCATCCATACAACTTACAGGTACTTGAGAGGTTTACAATTCTAAGATTCATGGCAGAGGAATTTGTACCACTTACAGGTACTTGAGAGGTTTACAATTCTAAGATTCATGGCAGAGGAATTTATACCACTTACAGGTACTTGAGAGGCTTACAATTCTAAGATTCATGGCAGAGTATTTTATTGATCAAGTCTGAGATTTCAAGAATTTTGTAAAGCAGAGGTGTATTGCTTTGCAGCGAAAGAAGTTCTCCTGTCCAATCTTTCTATTGAAAATAGGGAGATACCGGCAAGCTGTGGTGTATTATAATGGAAAGAAGAAAAAGAGTTTCTCTGATTTTGCAGTTGAGGAGCGACACACGATATACAAACCTATGATAAAGTAAGCAATAAAAACTTTTTTTTTTGTTTTGACACTCCGTGCAATGGCTTTGTAGTACAGCAGTCATTATGTGGACCGTTTCATATAGCTCTGAATAAGCTGTAGTCATCTACAACTGATTTTTCACACTTATGCATATGGACGTCTAGGCGTGTGTGTGCTTAATATACGAAAGGCTGAGTAGCAAACAAAGGGAGGAATCATTTGAGAATCAAGTATATTTTATTTGTGGAAAATTTAATCCGAGAAGATATTGTGGTAGTCAGTCCTTTAGGCCTCCATTAGTTTTTTAGTATCAAATGAGATCAGCATTGCTCTATCGAAGAAGATATTATTATTACGACAGTCACTCCTTTACGCTCTTTTCCGTTAAAAAGAGGTATATGAGCATCTCTGCACTAATAGTTTCTTGTACTCTTCTGCAACCTTAAATTTACCCCTAAGATAATGGTTTCGTTCATTCATTAAACACTTTCCGTAATGCACATATTATTAGTTTTTGAGCCGTCGAAGCAGACTGAGCGTCCCATCAAACTCGTGTAATTCAACAGTTGTGTGTATTGTAATGATTCGTTGCACAAGTCTTCAGTGCTTAGGTTTGTGATTACTCCAAAATTCCAGTCAGTGTGTGTGTTATTATAGCGACAGGCTGTATGTAGCATTAATCTTCAAAATTGCCGCAAGACTGAGAAAAGTACTGCATCAGAGCCATTACCTTCTCCAGTGCACCGACTGTATGTACCTACCCTGGCGTACTCGTGCAGTATACAAAATGAAGTTTTATAATGCACGAGAAAGCGAAGGCGAGTGTTGGCCTTTGGCGCGTGAACAACACCTTTCTCCGTAATGACAACTGGAAACAGTCATCATATCACAAAAAAAAAACTAAATGAATATAATAAAGGCAAAGTCAGCTTCACCACACTCCCTTCTGGATAGCCAACACGCACTGGTTCGTTCTATGAATATAGGTCGAATGGCCTCAGAAGACTGTACAGCTGTTGTCAACCACAGATCGTCAAGAATTATGGTTCCATCGACGGAAAGTTCCAATGCAAGGGCTTGACGGAGAAGACCCTATCCATTTCCGTGAAAGGTTAGTGCCCTCTCGGCAGTTATGCATACCTACTCATATCGTCTGTTGAGTTAGCTAGCAAATCTCTCCTGCATGCGAACCGGCAACGCCCAATGTCATGAGTTCAGCACCCTTAGCCTGTTACAAAAAAACCTTGGCACTATCCCTAGGTAAACTAAGTGAGGACTAAGTGCATCAGTATACATTAAATCATTATTAAGTTTACATAATGTTGTTCACCAAGGTTCAGAGCATGATAAATTTTTAAAGCTTCATTATTACTGTTGTGGCTTCTAGGAAACTGGAAATAATCAGCTATACGAGTAGAGGTTGTTGAAAATCCATCTGCAAGTGGCTTTAAGCCAGTCGACCCATGACTCGGATATAATAGTGATTTATATCAGTCAATTGCTGTGAAACATTAAATTAACGAAAAGAAAGTAGCTTCTGTTCCGGAAGTACCGTACGGTATAATATATGTATGTAACTTGGCAAACAATTCGTTCATGGGAGGTGCCATCCAAAATTGTTGGAACACAATAAGTAATCAATAAAATTGCAGTATATCGTCACCTTCAGTATATAGTCCCTTTTGAAGGAGTATGCACTGCTCCCTGTTTTTTTTTTTTTTGCGCGTACAGAAAGCTCCGTAGCATTTCATTAGTGTTGGGTCGTTACACTGGTGATTTCGGTAAAGTCTACGTAACCTTATTAAATTATCGCTCGTCTATACATCGATTTTCGTTTTAGGAAGTAAGAAACTGCTATACGGTGCCAGATCGGGTGAAGACAGCGCATGCGAAAAATTAAAAACTGTCATTTTGTTTTTCACTAAAACTCTAAGACGATGAAATCAGTAGTGTGTGGCAATCTGTCGTCATCCATCAGAAACTCCTTTCACAAGCCCCGTACCCTAGCCTCCCAATATTGCATATGTCCTGCGGATGGTTGCGATCGGATCTTCCGGGACGGCATTCCGAAGGGTAGCGGCATTTTTTGGCTTAAGATATTTCAACGGCGTCCAGAACTGGGATTAACATCAGCAGATGTTTTGTCATGCTTAAAACGGTTAAATGGGTAAACCATTCATAACTTAGACTGGGATAAGTGGTTCATCTCCAAATGCTAACTTCATCATTTACCGTGTTTGTGCGGCGGTGCAGTGGTACTTGATGCAGACACGTTGCTCCCAGCGGTGCAGTGGTACTTGATGCAGACACGTTGCTCCCAGCGGTGCAGTGGTACTTGATGCAGACACGTTGCTCCCAGCGGTGCAGTGGTACTTGATGCAGACATGTTGCTCCCAGCGGTGCAGTGGTACTTGATGCAGACACGTTGCTCCCAGCGGTGCAGTGGTACTTGATGCAGATACGTTGCTCCCAGCGGTGCAGTGGTACTTGATGCTGACACGTTGCTCTCAGGGATCCCCTATAGTTAATTTTTCTTCTCCTGTAGCTGACGACAGTGGCTGATGCGCATAAAAGCTAAGCGCAACAGCCTAGCACAAACACAGAGCTGCTTCAAGTACTGATTCTCAAAGAATGTATGAGGCTCCGTCCTGCAGTGTTTCATCGCACAAGTTATGTATATTTCATTAGCTACATAGACAACCAGGGAGTTTTTGGTCTCATTTCGTACAAGAGCATCGTTCAGAACAATATTTTCAGCTATTTCCCAATTTATGACATGGCAATGTATGCACAGTTCATTATAACTTTCTGTAGACTATCATGGCTTATGTTCCCGATTTTAAACCATGATGAAGTTGTATTGCTTAACTATTCCCAATGCAATTTATTTTTACTGACATTGGGAATCTGAGGACAGAGGTGAAGTCTGGGAGGCTTAGATCTGATGATAGATGAACTTTTTTCATGTACAAAGCTCCACTTTTTGCATGTGGCAAGCCTTCTCTTCCCCAAATATGCATGGATGTTCTATAGTCGTGTGGTAAAAATTGCCATATTCGTGTGTAGGGTAAGAAAATTTTCTAATGTTTCTCCGTCGGTGTAAAGCGTCTTGTATTATATTCTTATAGTAGAACGCTTGAGTTGTGGGAAGACAATTGAGTCGTATGGGATCCTCACACTGGATTATTTTTCTGCCTTGAATGTTATGTAAACTATTCATCCAACACATTCGAAACTCGAAGAGAATATAAAATTTCGCTTGCAGTTTCGTTATGCACGAGATACAGAGTCAGTATGTTGAAGTTGATTATCTTTGCCATCGTTCACGTCAGCTCACAGTTCAATTTACAGACAGGAATGATGCCAAAGTGCAAAGCCTGCATCGCGATCTCTCCTTGCTTGTTTGTATTGACCCCAGGGCGCAATAACTGAAGTCGCTAAAATTTGGATCTTATATCTGCAATCATTACAGAGTGTATTATTTATTATTAACACTATACCATGGTTATTTCCAGGGTGCCGAGAATTGACCTTGTGCATTCAACTGCTATTAAGGGTGCTCAGTGAAGTGACCGTCTAGAGGAAGTATCTATATATCTAAATCAAGCAATTTGTTTATGGAAAATTTGCTGAAACAGACAGCCTAAGCTCAGTTCGTAATATCATTAAGAACTGAATGTTTGGGAAGAAATGTACAGTTTTCGTGTCTTTTTTTCAGATTATATATAAGCATTATACTTTTGTTGGTATAAGCATTATGTCCGTAGTTGCAAAGTGTATCAAGCGACTCAACAATTTTATAGTCCATGATTCCCATACCAAACTGGAATTCCAGGGTCTTAGTGTTTATTTGTCGTAAAGCTACAGCAATTTTGTTGCACAGTATTTTCCAGTTTTCTTCATTTGGATTTCAGGTTGTTGGATAGAGCATTTTGTCTCTACGATTCCTACAACCTGCCCTGCTTCATCTAAAGCATGTGAAGTATAGTTTACTGAAGAGAATCCTAATATTTTGTTTGCCAAATGTCATATCATTTTGAACAAAAAAATCAAATTGCTTCAGACGGACTTCCATCCATATAATTACTTGACTTGGTTGTTGGGACGCCATCTAGGTTAAAAGAATTCTTATAATTTCCCGTAGTGGCATTACTCTGGACTTCTCTGACAGAAGACACATTCGTTAGGCTTTGTACTCTTGCGTTTTTTTTCTAGTAGTTGATCTCAAAAATGTACAAAAGTTTTCAAATAGCTTCTACTTGTAATCAAGATCTAGTAAGGAATAATGAAAACCAACGTTTAAAAAGGAAAAAGAAAATATTTATTCCGAATCGATTGCAACAGCAGCGTCAGAGTGAGACATTGTGAAATCGACAGTAAAGTTTTTTGAAAAGAGAAGACATTTTATGCAAGAGAAAAATATTTCGGCAAGACGATGAGAGTGACGACCGAGCTGTCATCCGCAAGAGAAGGTCAAAGACTGTCCATGTTCAGGTGCCGGGCCAGAGAAACGGAAGAGGTGACAAGTTGTCTAGTAGACAACGTGCTGGGATCCCTTTGTGGTGGCAACAGACTTGGGGAAGACTGCGGGGGCCACGGCAACAGTGGGGGCGACGGCGGCAACAGGTGCGCTGTAGCTGGTAACAACGGGTGCGCTGTAGCTGGTAACAACGGGTGACCTGAAGCTAGTAGCGACGGGTGCGCTGTAAGAGATAGGCTGGACGGCGGACGAGACGAAGGTGTTAGGGACACCGCTGTAGAAGGTAGAAACGGGGGCGGAGGCAGAGTAGACGGAAGGCACGACGCTTTGGCCGAAAGGAATGGTGCCGAAGACGAAGCCAGAAGGGTCAGCGGCGGCAACAGCGGCCAGAGCGAAGAAAAGGATGACCTGTGAAGGAAAAGAACGCAATCTTTGAATATAAATCCACCATTTTATAGCTTAGTGCCTGTAGGATATCATGTAATGAAAAACGTTTACCTATCTCTTTTGTTTATTGTTCCAAAAAGGTGTAATTTAAAAATAATCAATTATTTAATCAAGCGGGTAAAAATTTATCGTATAAATTTCACGCATCAACATCAGTTTGGCGAATATTTCTGTAGTAGTTTCAAATTTATCAGACAAGGATTCAACTTTGTCTACTATTCATAATACGGGCGATTTTTTTTTATTCTTACTAGCTGTAAAGGCATATAATTTGAGAGACATACTGTAAAATGAAACAAAAATGTACAGCTTTCCTAAGTATCTACTTTTAACAACGGAAGCTCCATAAAACGCAATAGAAGAACTATTTCCTCTGGTAAAATTTTAGTGATACTAAAGAAAGAATGAAAAATATCTCTAAGATCCCATTGATAGAAAGTGGAAATCGAAAATCTAGATGAAGTGGCTGTTTTTCAAGATACATTGAGTATGATTGAAAGATTAATCAACCTTGAACTTACAACGTATTGCGACCAGCCTAATAATTGGGATGAAGCCCACTTCAGACCCGCGTGCAGCGTTGGTCTGCAGCCAAAGGTAAGTACTCACCTTCATTGTGGATGAGATGGGTTGTGTTTAACGCTCGTCAGAACAGAAGACAGTGGCGACCCAGCAACCGTGACCAGCTTTTATAGGTGCAACCGCCGACGCCCAAGCCTGGCTCCTCCCATGCGGTCCCACCCGGCACCTTAACAGGTCCTAACGAGATGGGTTTTATTTTTGAGCTCCAGTTTGCCCGTGGGTGAGACGCTGGTGCAGGGGGGGGGGGCTGGTTATCTCGCCAGGCAAGAGGCTGCAGTTGCTGAGGCACTTGGCTCGGGCAGCAGTTGATGCTGAGCACCATGCAGGCTGCTCCTGGACTGAAAAAAAGATAATTCGTTGATTTTTGAGGGAGGAACACGAATGTTTATATAGAGTTAGATGCAATGACCAGTTAAGTTTATTTCGGGGCATTGCAACGGTTATTCGATACCTCTGAATTTTTTATTTGTTGCCAGAGAGGCAGAAATGCTGCTATTTCAGTATTATAAGAAATTAAGCTTGTCGTTCTAAAACATTTGTGTTTGACAACCGGACAAGCTGCATATATTTCCAGAAAAAATAATTCTCTATATTATTGACGAGGTGAAAATGCTACGGCTTTATCATACGCTGCTATGACGATGCAACATATTAATTCTGGAACTAGACTCATTGCTAGATGGAAACAAATTTCAGTAAACTACTTGCATGATAAAAATTGGTTGCCGTATAGTCAGTGAGGACGGTGGAGGATATTTTCTTCCTGAGCACTGCCGAAATTGCTGGATTTCGGGAAATTTTTACTTCTTTTTCCACGGGGTCTATAAATGCTACGTTTCAAACAATGAAAGATAAGTGGCGATACAAAGTATTATTGTGGCATGACGTTGAGAATGCCAAATCTCCAAACATCCAAATTGCCCTACCGTTTGTTACATATAGGCTACCGGTAAATGCAATCTATTGGGTTACATATTTAGCAATTGAACATTTATCGTCTCTGCGGTGCTAATTAGAAAAAGGCTTCGAAACAAAGTTTTTACATTTTATTATCCTAAAGGCCATGCTGCCTAATAGATTTTATTTTTATTAGTTGCTTTATCTTGCTATTGATACAATATTAACCTGTCAGTCAGCATTGTACATCCATTTCAATTAGAGTAGCTTGTAGCTTGTACCAGTGCTGTTCCCTCAGCACGAAGCGTAAGAGCACGGTTCTCAGGTGGGAAAATTATAGACCCTTATCGGATATTATCGGAATCCACACCACTAGCTGGACATGGCAGTAGTGCCTATAAATTCCGAATGGAGTCTGCTGGAAGGCAAGGAGTATAAATGCAAATTATTTATGATTTCAATAGATACTATTGTAAGTATGGCTATCTAGTAATGAATAATAAACTGATTCAAAATATAGTTTACTTACACGTCTTTATATATACTTGCTTCTCCCCCCTCCCCGCAGTGGTTCCTTGGTATCATATTCAGTAATTTTTATTAAACAAACTGGCCCACATGATACCAATTTTTAAAAGCGGAAACATTTTGGCAGACCACAATTAGCATATGAACGCCAAACTCCAAGGCCGTGTTGCGGAGGATATAGTCCTATCTGTTCTGAAAATCGATCTCTAATAATTAGATTTTTAGTTCATTAAGAATAGAAGCGGATTGCTCTACAAGGAATCTTAAAACTTCAACCATAAGGCTTAAATATATAAGCCCTTATCAGATACTGCGTATTCTCAATAATGACAAAATAATTATATATGCTAAATATTACGCATCTATTTAGATATTCAAAATTTTTAAAAAATAACTGACTACTCATTTATAAAACTCGCAACAGTTTTCGTATAACGAATCACTGGATTTTTCCTATTCAAAAATTGATAAAGATTCTACCTGAAAATACTGCCATGTGTTCTATGAGCTGTGAAGCCAACTTCTCTGCTCTCTGAAGCGTACTAAATAAAACAGCTCCTTGTGAAATAAGTCAGTCATGAATGCTTGCTTTGCTTAGGAGGAAGATCTGTTCGAATTTAAGAACAATTTTCACTTTATCAAGTTGAGCTTATTATAACAATCACAATAACTCCATAAACTTCTTCTCCCTCTAAAAAAAATACTAATAATAAATAAAAATAAAATAAAATGCAGCTCACGAGAAGCACGACACTAAAGTAATTATTGCTTCAATGAAAGGCATAGTACTTCACCGCGATCTAACAAAGACAGATGATGTATTGTGATCAGTTTGGATCGCTGAAAAACAGTTTCACATCTCAAATGTAATAAATGTTCAGGGAGCAAAATTTATTAAAAGGGAGTCATTTCCTGACACAATATGGGGTATGTAGAATATATTTCTTGAACTCTATACAGATATTTAGAACACGATTCAAGTTTCAGGCAGGCACAAGCAATTAGTGAGAGGATAACATTTTAAAGATATCTTTGCTGGAGCACACGGCGATTATGTAAAACTGACTAGTATTATACAAGCATACTCGCTTTGAGGGGGTGGTACCATGGCAAGTTGTTATTTCAGTTTTTGAAAGACAATTGATACTGTACGACTTTTATCACAAATATTGGTTTATAAAATTCTTAATAATGTAACCAAAAACATTCGACTGCAAATCTCCCAAAATTCTCTGTTCCAATCAGCCGACTGGTGATTACATCGTTTGGCTGCTTCTAGGTTTTCGAAATGGACACTTCATGAGTTGGGACGCGCTGCAGTAGACTTATTCCTGTTGACACCTTACAGTTACAATAACACTAACGCAGCGAAGCAACAGTTACACCTAGGGCTTGGTTTTTCTCTTTGTCACTTCAATATTCCTCTTGATGCGCTTTAGGTGATGGGATTTAAATTTATATGTGAGGAACGTCAACGATAACATGATGTGAACGCACCAGCAATAACCGGCAGCTGTTGAAGTAGCCCTCAGAACTGCATTATTGCTTCGAAGGCATTTAATCTTCGGATTTAACGTCAAACATACATGCTTCTGTCATGTGGAATATTTCTTTTAATCTATTTACCATAGAGTTATCTTCATATTTTTATTCCCCATATACAGTATAACTCAGTTTGGATTTGTTTTTCAAAAATCGTAATACCAACGTACCCCTCTAAGCAAACATGCAATTAGAATAGATGTTAATAATGGGAAATATGTCTCCCCTAGCAACGAATATATAATGTTGCTACTCGTAGTTATAATTTTTATAGTAATATTAGATAGAAAAGATACTCTGACATGATTTATCTATTTCATTTCTATTTTCACTGCCATATCTTTCGCGCAGTCACCTCTATAATATTTTTTTTCTTGCATTATTCCTACTTTATCATGGGACGTGATTGAATAATGGTCTAGTCTGTGTTTTTTTAGGATGGATTTTCATTTTAGACCAAGATATTCCTGTATAGTCACCTACGCAAACTGAAAGATGCATTGCTCGCTAGTCAACTATTTTTCTAAGTTTAAAATTTCACGTGAGAAAGTGTTTTCTAGGTGTAACTTCATCGATTTTTTTTTTTTATCTTGTGAAATTAGTAATTGAAGGACTGTGTTTCATGCAAATGGTACAGTCTAATGAAGAAGATTGTTATTTGGCTAACATCTCTAAATTGAAAATATTACTTTCCTCTCGCGCTTCCGTAGTAATAAAATGATATAAAAATCGGGAATATTATCGGTATGTAGTGCTTCTGTTAATGAAATCGATGTATATGATAGCAAAGTGCAATGTATTCCATTCTTCAAACATGGGCCTAAAATACAACATTAAATCATAAAAAAATTTGATTGATCAAGAGGACTAAAGATGGCGAATTCGTTGCGGGTCACCTTGACTTAGGCCTCGACGACTCGCCCCAAGTAAACAAAACGCACTTGTTTATTTTACGCTGTCATCATTTCTTTGGATAATATTCCAGCAATGTAAATAGTGTGCTGTCGAAAAAGTAAAATTACAGTTGAACCTCCTGCCGCTAGGCTTTGAAGTAACCACACTACCTAATTTTGTATCCTCAAACCCGCTGGTCAGAAGCGCATCTTCTGCTACCTTATTTGACTTTTGTAGATAATTCACGTTATCACGGCCAACCATCGGAGCTTTTTTCCTTCATGCTCAGCATTTGTTTGCTCTGGTCTTCTAATATCACAGTAATGATCAGCCATGTAAGCATATCAAAGTTGCTGTATTTTCCCGGCATTGCAGGATTCATTTAATTGGCGGCGGATCGTCATTAGCTAAGGCAGTTGCAGCATCATTATTTATTTCGTACTAATCGTTCCCAAGGGATTCAATTGATCATAATAAGCCATCATTTTCTGAAACGCTTTTAGGGATTGTCGGCGAACGTTCCAACTGTTGATCATGAGCCACTGAACCATTGCACTGGAATTTGTTCGGCATGGGTTGTTGTATAGGGAGCAGTTTGTTGGTCATGAGCTAATAATTGTGAATCATTATTCTGTAGTATTGCCAGAACGCTCCAGTTGTTTTTCAATAACCATCTTATGGGATCCGTTATCTTGTATTGTCACTGATGGTTTTCAGTAATTCGTCATGCACCATTGTGTAGGAACCATATCGTTTCACAATAATTGTCAGCAACGGATCCAGTAACTCGTTCTAAGATATCGGGCATCAACTATTGTTTCCCAATTGTCTCCGAAGTTGTTCCGTGTGACATCTCAGTAGAACCAATGTTTCGAAATTCTCATCAGTGAACTTCATTTGTTCTACAGTATCCATCGTTAGCGAATCAAGTATTCGTTATGGTTTTCGACGCAATTCCGCATTTGACTGTATATGTCATACATGTATCTGAATATATTGCTACTGTGAGACACATATTCTAGACACAAAAGTTTGCAAGTTGTTACTAAGTGTTCAATAATATCAATGAACAATAGGTACTTTATAATTCTATACTGGCAAAACGCAGTTATATTCGTGCGATAGCTATTGCTCCACTACAGCCGAAACAAAGAGTATCCCACTATGAACTGTAGTCCGAAATCAGATCGATAGCCTTTGAGTGCATTTGAAATATCTGCTCACGGAAAGTTTTCGTTCTGATTCCAAATTTATTTTGAGGACATGTTCAATGTTCTTGATGAAGATAGCGCTTGCATATTTTTCTTCTCTCACCAATAGAGAGATTTCTAGGAAATCTAAAATTAAGAATAAATGAAAGAACCAAAGTAAAAAGAGTCATTTTCTAAAAGGCAAACGTTTCGGAATACAAAAATTCCATCATCAGTGCTGGAATATGAGTAGAGAATCAAGAACACTAATCAGTTTCTCAGCAGAACATCCAAAAAGCTCAAATGGTATTAAATGCAGTAAAAATGATATGAATAAAAAAAGGAAACACTTTCATAAAATTAGGTGCACACATCTACGAAGCTATATTTAAACACAAACATCCAAAGTTAGGTATGGAAAGCTATCAAAAGAGGAACTGCAGTTTGATCCTTATTTAAAGACGGTCTTTCACTAAAAAGGCACAAGCTTTCTAAAATGCGGAGATCGTGGTTTCTATATATATATGCCCTACCTAAAACTGGAAAGTTCAACATTTTAAAACGATGATTTTCTTGGGTACCATGAATTCTAATAGAAGAATGTGGTGGTGCTGTACTGGGTCTACCGGTTCGATAAGAGATGCCTGCATGTTGGCTGAGCCTGACAAATTGTTGGAGAGAAGAACTTCCAACATATGAGCCCTGGCAGCGGTCACACTTATACACATAGACACAGCCACCAAGTAGAGCATCACCTAACTTTTCCTTTCTCGGGAAAAAAGAACCACTTTTAAAACTATTTCGATGAAAAATTCGAACGTCTAGGGATGGAAAAAATTGTGAATAAGGATAATGACTTCCTTGCGCAATTCACGGTTCATGTACCCCATAAAAGGTAATCCTATATACATTTTTTGTTTCGGTATCGTAAAATAGATTTTTCGCTGTGTGAAAACTTTGTTTTTGTTCATTTCATTTTTACTGCACTTAATACCTTTTGAGCTTTTTGGATGTTCTGCTGAGAAACTGATTAGTGTTTTTGATTCTCTACTTATATTTCAGCACTGATGATGGAATTTTAGTATTCCGAAACGTTTGCATTTTAGAAAATGACCCTTTTTACTTTGGTTCTTTCATTTATTCTTAATTTCTCTTCTCGTTTTGGAATATTGAATGTATTTTCGGTTTATTGCAGCTTAAAGTGAATTCAAAAGGGATTTGGGAATGTACAGTGCTTCATAGTAACAAAAATGTATCGAATGTTCTCAAGGATAATCTCAATCCAGATAACAGACAAGGGTGGCAAGTCGACCATGCCGCAGGCTAGAGCAGGGGAGTGGCTATAGCTACATGATGAAGTGCCGTTTCGCATGAAAGCCGCCTGTTTGTATCTTGGCATTCGAATATCAGCGTTGTCGTCGAGCGCGCTACAGTTTCAGTACAGTTGAGGAAATGAAGAGTACGGCAGTGGCAAACTACTTGATAAAAACGATAACTTTCCGCCTGCAAAGTACCCGTTTGCAGGAATATATCAGTATTATATATTTACCTAAGCTGTAGTTTGAGTACGGTTGACAATGCAGGGGTATAGACCCCGGGTGGCAGGCTTCACAACGCAAGCTTCTTCCATGTATGTACTTGAAAACTACTTTTTTGTAATAGTAGATCAGTGTTATTCGTGCAAGGGATGGAGCTTCACTACAGTTGAAATAAGTGCACAGAGATGGCAATCCACACGATAAAGAATTAAGACCAAACGCTTTTGAAACAATTAGTTTGTTGGCAAATATCTCAGGATTACCATAATTTCAATACAGTTTACTAACTACTAACAGTAGTGGCGAGGTCCCCAATGAAACTTGCAGCTATTCGTTTGAAAAACAGGCGTTTGCAAGCTTAAATTTCCATAATTCTTACCAGAACTGCATCTTCAATACATCTACTGCAGTACGAGGGCAAGACTGGCAGCCTGCGCGACAAAGAGCAGCAACTATTCCTAAGAAAGCCCCTACCTGGGCACTGGTGGGCATGCGGCCTGCAGGACGTACAGCTGCCCCGCTTGGGAGTGGCCAACCTGCATGGCTGTCCGCGCCGGTGTTGGAGCGTTGATGCGTCTTTTATTTTTACTATTTATTTTTGTGAGGAGCTAGAGGGCGCGGCAGTGGAGCTGTAGGAGAGGCTGTGTTGTTGTCTCTTAACCTGCTGGTTGCTATGCTGTCTGGAGCATGGGATCGTCTCAAGTTCGAATTCTAATCAGCCATATGATAATTTATTTAGATGAGCCCATCGTCTGGTGTTTAAATCCCGAATTGTGATCATCCTTAACAGAAAACTTATTAAGATTAGCCGATCACCTGAAATCGGCGTCTAATAATTGATCAACCATTATTGAAAATTCAAATATGGGTATGAACTAACCATCCAAAGTTGAAATTCAATCATCCGAGTCGAAAAAAAACTATCCCATTAGTTCCGGACGCGCAATTCAAATGGTGTAAGTATAACAGAAGACCATTGCAGAGACTAGCAAACTATGCATGCCTTATCATTCGATGATACCGATGAATAGAAATTGTTCTTCTAGCCAAATTATGAGGTAGACTGCGTGCAGCTCGAATTTGTTTCGAAGTCATCAGTTCCATTACATAAACTCATGATTCTTACTGAAGGGAAGGGTAACCTGCGTCTCGAATAAAGCTCGTATGGAGCTTTTGTTCCTTGATTCATGAACCCTGCCTAAAGCGAATAACCATGCAGTTTGTTTATATAGCTGTCTCTGGTTATTGTCTCGATGAAAAAAAGTAATAACTGAATCATTAATAAAAAATCTCTGTAGAAACGAAGTCAGATTGACAGCAAAGGTTCGCATTTACTCGCACTTTGACTCGCTATATATTAACCATGCTACATAATTTTGGCTCAAAAAGCATTATTATTATTATTACTAAGAGACGTTTTCTTTTACATGAGATTTGCTTGAATTTCTCTAAGCCCTTACAACGCTGATCACTTGCATGTCAGATCATTGAAATTTCAGCAAGAGCGTGTTATGTGGCCCAAGAAAGCCGGGGAGAATCACCCTTACATCCAAGTAATGTTGGTTAAAAATTATTGATGAGCAGCACGATAACATTTTCGGCTGTCAGCAGTGGTCTTTAAAACTGAAAGCAATAGTTTGCTTTTTGTAAATTTAAAAACAAGAATTTTACCGAACCCTACCAACAGGAATAAATCAGATTGTGAAATATGGTGTATGATTGCTCTTTAACGTTCATATAACACCATTCATATATCACAGATGTAACAACTCTTTAAGGGAAATTTATCAATTGTTCTCTCTTTTCAGGGATCGTTAACCTTGCAGCTCGATCGGTACAAATACTAAAGTAGAAAAAACTACTGAAACAAGTTCAGTGCAGCAGAGTTAAAAAATTATCTGTCCCCTCCAGGCCTCTACACCACCTGGTAGAGCGCAATTATTGAGAAAATTGAGGCAGAGCGACAAGCCTCTCTTTAGTTCTAAGCTGCTGGTTGGATCGGACGTTTTTTGCAGTGTTTTCGGCCTGCATTATTTTTATGTTCCTGTTTTTACCCGCCTAGAGGTATAGCCTCTCTTGTACATTGTTGCTCTGCAATCAGTCGCGAACTTTGCTGCCTATTCCGATAAAAGATTATATTATGAAGATGTAGGCTACCGCTTACAATGAGGTGTTATTATGTTTGTAAATTTCTGTCCAACGTCGAAACAGAATATGTTGTATATTCATTTAATAGATTTTATGTTGAATTGTTCTACTATCAATTGCGCTAAGGCATATTTATACTTGTCAATTCCGATCCAAAGTTCAAGCATAATTCGTTACATCTTCAAGTAGTTATGATATTCAAAAATTCTGCTATCGCTCGCACTAAGGCAGGGTTTACACTTGTGAAATCTCACCCATTGTCCAGTAATATTTTTTTTAGCTCTTCAATGAGCAGAGCTTACTTTCGTAAAATAATTCTGCCTTGATTCGCACTGAGAGGTGCAAATGCTTGCGAAATGTTACGTTCGGTTAAGTCATATTTTTTATGCATCGTTATCTAACTGCTATAACATAATGAATGACTTTGCTGTCACATATGCTGAGGGCAGTAAAACGATAATGAGCCTCTGGTAGTATGCTACATGTACAGTCATGTACTCGTATGTAGGCTGGACCCGTTCAGCGTCGAAAGTGTCACGCGATGATCAGAACTAAAAAATAAATAAATAAAATAAAATGAGTTTAGCTGTTGAAAGCCTCAAAATTAATGATTTTTAGGGTTTTGATCTTGTTTTAAAGCGCACGGCTGGTCCAGTAAGCAAAGGTTTTCATGAGTTGCATGATACGCTTTCTGTAGCTAGTATATGTATAACATGTAGCAAGCGTAAGTTTCCTCAACTGCATCACTACTCCTTAAAAATAGTGAAAATTTGCATTCCTTCCCTAAATGCCTTCCGAGTTAAGCTATGCTTATTCGTGGGTTTAATATAGAGAGTATTAAAGGTAACATGCAAATGTATTTAGAGGGAGAATTCATCACTTAATGCAGGGGTTCCTAAACGGTCCACGAGGAGGAGGTTTGTAATGTGAAAAATATATATTTTCACGACATTAGTCGAAATAATGTGCAAAATATATAACCACACAGCAGACTTCTATATAAGGATTCTGCAATGGTAATATATATATATGTGTGGAAATATTTAGCTGTGGTAATATCTATATGTGTGGTAATATTTATATGTGTTGAAATGTTAAAGTAAGTTTCCCTATCTCGGTATGAAGTGAGCAGGAACATTTTATTTACTTGGACGGTGCGCTTCGAGTTTAAGTAATTTGGGAACGACTGAGTTAATAAAATATCACAGGAAACTACGTTAGTTTATTTATGGGACAGAAAAAGTTTGCATTCAGCAGTAAATGTAGGGATCTCTTGCCTCTAAAAGTCACCCGTGATAGGTTTAGTTATCTGACTACAGTTAGGGAGAGTTCTCTGTCTGTGCTATAAGCTACTTCTGTTATTCACATAGGTATATAGCAGGAAGAACTACAGTATTGTCTATCGACATGTCAACTAATATTGCAGTTGGTTTTCCTAGTGGATTTTCTGTGTGTACAAAGCACGTCTATGACTGTTTGAAGACAAGACTTCCTGCAATATTTCATTGGCCAATTGATATTATTGGCTCTTATTCTTCAATAATTAAGCGCAACAGATAATTCAAGAGCCATAGATGGCTTGGCGAGATGATTTAAGGTGCGTCTTTACAGCTGTAGAGACTGTATCTCGCAGATCACATTTCTCAGGAAACAGAGAATGGCAGAAATGAAACAGTGTTCTACATTGAGTCCTCAACATAAATCGTCTCATTTCAAGGAGTTGTCGTTTAGGTTCAAAATTGTTAGCTTCTTGTGTGCGATATACTTAATTAAGCACTCGTTAATCGGGAGCAAATGCATCAGATACCTGGAACTGAATATTTTTAATTTCAATAAATAACTGCATACGACGATTTGACCTCTAGATCGGGGACTACCTGTATTCTTGAAATGCTAGTTCTATCTCAGGATACACTTGGAACTCTCCAGGGTTCTACTAGTATGTTAAAATAATAAGGAAAAGAGGAAAGTAAGCAAAAGTGTAATAGGGAGTAAAGAGCAGTAATAATGCTCTGATACGTAACGATATTTGAAAAAATGCGTACATCAAGGTAGAAATGGTCGTTTATGATAATTATAGCCATTATAACATAACGATAACAACCGTACACGCCCGTTTTCAGACTCTCTTCACATTTCAGATCATTACTTTTTTTTATTTCGACCAAGCCTTATACTTCTTTTAATTCATCCAATAGAGAACAGTTTGACAGTTCTAAATCTACACGGCTGCAGAACATTGGAAGGTTCTCAGTGGAACTTTTCATTTCTGGAGTGCAGAGAGTAGAGTGGTGCGTCCGTTCTCCCTCCGTTATAGCGCGTCACGCACCAGTCCCCAAGGGCTGGACCCTACAGCTAGTCTACAGCTAACCTTTGACCTTCGTTATGCCTTCGGGACACCTTGTGTCTCAGCTCTGCATCCTCTGTTCAACCTTAAGTTAGTGATGGCAAACACTGCCTCAGATCTGAAGTTTTGCACCTGTAACTCGCACGGCTAATGTCATTGCTAGTCATGACTATCTGCGTAACTTTAGAATTAATTCATATTATATGTTAATTATTATTTTGGGTTTTAATAATTTATTAACTACTGATGACCATTCCAACAGAGAAACTGAGGTCATTTTATTTTTCACTTGAAACAATTGTACAGATCATCTAAACTCGGTAATAATAATTTCAGTAGAACACCGGGGCTACACTATACTCCGGGGTTACACTATACATTTGCATATACGACTGATTGTTATATAATGTGGGCAGCTTTCACGTTTCGATATATATATATATATAAATTCCACATTATATTTAAAGTCGGCAGCAGAGATAGCGCAGCACGAGCGATGTTCGAGATGCACGTCCTCGCATCAAGTGTTGCGTGCAATATGTAGTGTGACTTCGGCATAAACCTCGCAAGTACGGGCCTTCAGCGGACACAGAGCTAAATTCTGCAGCCTACTGGCTGTAAGTTCAAATCAGCCTTCGTTGTTAATCAACCAATCTACCTATTGTATAAATATAGAGATTAATATTCAAGGAATATCTGAGAGACGTTCTGAACATCTCTTGGCTGGCCTTATTAGTCAGTTATGTGCTTATTGCTTGGAGAGGAATAATCTTTCCTCCTTTGAAGCTCATTTTAGTTTGCGGGAGAAATATTAATAAATAAATGTTGTTGTGCATGAGTTCGGCGAATATGGGTGGCGACTGGACGCCACGCAATGGGCTGGATGGCAGAAAACCTTGGTGGACTACAAATTAAAGTGGCTACTAGAGCATGACATCCAGGTGAATTTTCATGGCTGAGATAAACGAAGCGAGGCAGTGCCTTGCATTTCATCAAACCGTAGTGACAAACGAATGCTCTGTACGTATTCCCGTATCAATTAGAATTAGATCATGTTATGGGTAGTCCTGATGAGAAACCTTTACTTGACATATATTGCCTTGCCAAGAGTATAAATATTGTGTGTACTACATACTTATCTAATCTACAGACTAATTTATTAGTGACATTATTTTCAAGACTAGAAATGTCGGGGAATTTCAAACTTCGAATAGACTTCTGGAAACTTAAGATGCAAGCTGGATGGTCTGTCTAATATTTTTCATACACCATAATGCTCTCTACCATCAATAATGCCACCACTAACCTTTCACGATCAATTCTTACCACCATGAAGCCTGTCCATTATTTCTTTTCGTCCTTGCGTGATGTGCTACTCGTCTTTCTGAAACTTTAGTCATCATTTAAATAGGGCTGTGAAAATATGCTCTTATAGACCGAGAAGTCGGTGGTAACCCCAAAACTACGACAAAAAGCTCAAACGTAAAGCTATGACGGTAACACAACCTGCAGAAGCAGTTCACTGTAGGAGCCTATAGTTAATGCAATTTGTTGTTATGGAGTTACCACCGATTTCTCTGTCTATATGAGCAAATAGTCACAGCCCTAGACTGTCGTAGTGTCAGTGGCAATGCATGCGAGGCGGCTCTTTACTAATATTAGTGGAGTTTTCCGCACTTTCTTACAGGGTTATATTAATAATCTTTTTGGTAGAACATGGTTACCGATAAGGACTTAGGCATTACATAATATGTAAGGGCAAAGAAAGAAAGAAAATTGGTTGATTTTTTTCAAGCTATCGATAGCATGGAATGCAAATAGGAGTACTGCAGTTCAGCCGTAGGTACTCTTGTGTCGTCACTGATCATACTGACCAAATAATAAAAATATGGTCAATATTGTGATGTAAGTTTAGTGCGGTGTTGGAATTTCAGGATGTGACGGTGCCGTCTGCCTAGTACATGACACTTTGTAGTGCATTCTAAGCACTTTAAATTGAGTCTTCACCAATGGAATTTGTTAGCTTGAAGAGCTCAATGCTAATTCTCAACGTAACGAGTTTAGCGCTAATTATCAACGCAAAAAGTTCAGTGCTAATTATTGACGTGGAATTTTCAGCACTAGTTCTAAGTGAAATGGGTTCAGCGATAGTTCTCAGTGAAAAGGGTTTAATAATTATAGCGTTAATTCTCAGCACAAAATGGTTCAGCACTCATTTGCAACATAAAGGGTTCAGTACTAATTCTTAACGTAAAGGGCCCATCGCTAATTCTCAGCGTAAAAGGTTTAGTGCTTCAGTCGCAGGAGCTGCGAGCAAAGAGATGAAATCTTAATTTGGTGTACAGCAAACAAGCCGCTGTTGCTGCAGGCGACTTCCCTCAGGCAGCATCTCAAGGCCCCTTCAACGGGTGACTCTAATATTTAGCCGTTGGTGTAAGTTCTTGAAGGCTGTTAGAGATTATTTTTCAAAATAATGTGGGTGGCCACAACGAAATACGTAGTGAAAGCAGCGGTAAGGACAACATTTCCAAACGCAAATCATGGTGCCACTATACGATGCTATGCGGTGCCATATCAGTGTCAATTAAAGGCTTGAAAAAATGTTTTTTTAATTGGAACATTCTAAGACTGCTAAGGTGAGACGTAAATTCTAAAAACCTAGACTATGTACGGTTTGTGTTTGCACGTCGTAAACAAGCTTTTATAGGAATATTTTTAGGCCCATATCTCTGTTACATACAGCAAAATTTAATGTAGTACAATATTTAACAAGAAAAATTTTGTTTCTAAGGTTAGATGAATTGCTTACGTGTACTATATTTAAATACAAAGATTTAATTCTACACTCTGAATGAAATGGCTCTCTGTGCTAATTATTAGCGCAAAGAAATAGCTTTTTTCTGTAAACCATTATTGATTGCTGATCTAGTTCAATCTTCCAGTTTAATTTACCAAATAGTTGTTTTTTCTGCGCAGTGTGATTATCCTTCTCTCCCTCAAGTAAGATTAGAAGGTCCAAGAATAACAGTTCGGGAGACCTTGCATGTTCAGGGTCAGCGAGAATTGTTTTTATATCAAACCCAACCCAAGCCAGGCAGTTAATCTTACCATTTTGTTTTGCTCTGATTCTGTTCTGCATGTCTCTAATTTACTTTATTCCAATTGTCTTGTGTAATTTTGAGAAAAGTATTTCACAAATGGCCCGGGGATATACTATAACACCTTAGTTCTCTGGTTCGCCATCAGGAATTTGTCCGGAACTGGCGAACTCTTCGGTTGATATCACCTGATACCCTTGCAATTATATAAATATTCGTAATAAAAACAAATACATTCACCTGTCCTCATTCGTAAACCTGGTAGCTTATTCTCAGTACCACGACTAAAAGTTTTGGCATTTTTATACAGATTTTGAAGTTAGTTCGTTGGTAAATTATATAGTATTTGCCATGGCAGTGAAAAAATTTACTCAAGCCAAGTTACAGTGCAGCAGGCCATGAGTTTAGCAGAGTTGTCAGCCGGCCATTTTATTTTACTTCGCCTTCCTCTTACAGCCTGTAATTTTCTCTGCGTTGTTTTAGTGTGTCGGACTCGAGCCGCATTTGAAGATCCGACAAAGCAAAGGGTTAACACTTACTGGGATTTGTGCCGCCTATGTGCGCGGTATAGGTGGAAACCTATCTATCTATATTATACTAAAAGTCTGTGAACCGGTCTTGCTTGCTTACTTGTGTCTTGCTTGTGTCTTGCTTGGGTCTTGCTTGTGATCTTGTTTGACACATCTTCTTCACTTTTAGATAGGGAAGAAATTCGATGGATCTACTCACTCCTCTACCCTATCCATTCTATGGGGCATGGATTAGCTCTTTAATT
>LQNS02277718.1:2064148-2077695 GCA_001587735.2 Parhyale hawaiensis | reverse complement strand
GAAAGAAGAACAGATGGAAGAAAGATCAGTATGAGTTACAGGTGAGAAGGAAGCAAAATGGGTACGAAAGGCAGACAAGACGATCGTGATGACGACCCAACGGGTCACGGGTCGTCTAGTATCATATAAAACTCCCTTATCACCTCAACTGCAACTCTTCAACTCATACAGTCCTCGAAATTTAGTGTCAAGCGACCTAGGTACATTTCGTACAATCGTCCATTTAGCTCAGCCAAGACTCCTCAACTAACTAAACACTTTTCAGGAATTAAGTGGTGTTACCTAAATGTGCAAGATCTGTAATTGTTCACACAAACACTTTACTCCGTCCAACAACACTGTCCAACCAGATATACATTTAACTGTAACTATAGTTTGTCAGTTCAGTAAAGAGCTATATAGTATGTCTATATCAGTTCCAGGGAAGCCCTGCAATCAATTGTATAGGTGTTCAGAAGTATTGCGTCTGTTCGAAGACTAATGACGGGCACAACTATTTATGTAGTTTAAACAAAACTACCCAACCATATACAATATATTGTTCAGTAACTAAAATTGGGAAAAATGTAGCGCACGCAGGAATCATATTACCTCAACAACATGTTTTCTAATTAATTATGCACATTGTGTACAATTTGTTGTCGTAGACTAGATACAAACTTCAAGAGAAAACGCAACCATTCCATTACGTCAACAAACCCCTTAAACCACTTTACCACCTCATACCACACTTTCCAGAAGCTCACAGTGCAGCCTATGAGAACACCATTGAACTAGCACAACTCCATTACTTCAAGAAATAAAAAATATTTGTAAGCAACCATACACTGTTCAGAAACTTGACTATGCCCTTGGCTGACCGTGAAGGCTTGGGTCTACCTACGACACCAATGCCTTCGGCGCATTGAACTTGAACCCTACAAGGTCCCGCTGCTGCAGATGCTCCAGTTGGTCCAGTTTTTTAGAGGCTTTTGCTCTAGTAAATTTATGGCCTCTGTGCAGACGGGCCTGAAGAGGCAGGGCAGTGTATTTATCCTTCTTTGTCTGCTATGCTTGGATTCTGCTGGGTTGAACATGCACTGTTTGGAAGAATGGGAACTAGGACGCGTAAATGGATTTAATTAGAACGTTCAAATAAAGTATACCTTGGTGTTGTTATTTCACCCCTTTGGGAACCAAAAAAGAATTAGTTGATTGGTTGAGTGCATAAGCTATGAAAATTTGTTAAACTGAGGTTATCCCATGTATATTGCAATTAGATAAATGCGAACCAAGAATACATCTAATATTATAGTTTACATTTTCATTAACTTAGCAGGATTCAAACGAATGCCACTACAAGTGAATCACCGCAGTATTTCGCCTCACATATCTTGCCGAAATATATGTGTACATAAGTTCTTCCTTAATTTTGTTGACACAAATCTGAGGATATAATGTCTATGAATGACAAAGAATCTACAGACAATTTTATTACAGTCTACAACACAACCAACGCCTGCTGGACTGAATTGCAGAAGTTCTTTAAAAGCCTCAGCCGCTTCCAGCTATTGCGCTTTTGTTCTTCTTTTTAAACAAGTTTGCCGGCTTGATGCATCGTACGATCGAGACAAGAACTCTGCAGACTGTTCGAGAAAGAACGACTTGCGTCAGCACGCCAACTGCAGCACAGCGGGGGCTAAATTTATTAAGTTGTTTATTTTTCAAAACTCGTAATGGTTTCAAAAGTTAATCGAATACCTAATAAAGGCTGGTATATTCTGGTATTAATCCGTATTACGTTTTACAAAACGAATCTAGGTTTACAAAACGTAAAGCAATGACCATCTGTTCTTAATTTCAGTATATTTGCATGCTAAGTGGGAACTAAAGAGGTAGTTAAGGCTATAAAAACCTATACTGATTCTCGTATGGAGGCATTCAAACAACGTAGGTTGAGTTTTAAACAGACCAGGGGCTTCTAAACTAATCCAAGTTACCAACATTTTTTGGGTGCAATATTACCACATGTCTGTTCCACATCAATAAATAATAGAAATTATTCATTACGAGAACAACGATAGTGACTTGCTGTTCTTTGATATCTACATAACAATACAACTACTGCTTTCCGATTATACGAATTATATGTAATGCCAGTCCGGTTGAAAAAACTATTTGTTTAACTATATGAATGCAGCTTGTTCTGTTAAAGGTCATGTTTCATATTCACTGATTTAGTATTCCATAAAAACTTAATAGATTTCACCTACAGAGCATTAGCATGCAGGCGTTCATTACGTAACACGTTATCTATCCGCAATGGTATTGTTGTATTGAAAAGAAGGCGCAACCATAGTTTACGGAACAGTGAACAACATGAAACTGTGCACCTCGTGACACCTCTCCTTCTCTAATAAAAGCAAATACAGTAGAAAAAAGTCGCTTGTGTTCTCGTTAAATAACAATACGTATAATAGGGGAAGGGGGCTTTAACTGCAGTTTTTTTTTAATAACTTGGCCGTTTACCTTGCAGTGCACAGACGGTATCTCCATTTGTAAGCTATTGTCAGTTATTGTGTAAGGTGCGACACGAAACTGCTGCCGTCTTTATTCCAGCCACAGTGTTCTTGGAACAGCGACAGTGCCACCCAGGACGAGTATTATCGCGACAGTCTAATTACGCTGCACAATTTGCTTCACTACATCAATAATTTGCTGCAATGCAGTGAGAACGACTGTTGTGGTCTCAGCGCAGTGTATTATTCAGAGATATTATTTCGTAGAACGACAAGAAGGATCAGCAATAAAAAAAAAGTTGTCAAACAGCGTTTATTTTAGAGACGGAGCGTAGCTTATAGATGGAAACTTTCCTGCAATAATGCAAACTCTTTCATTCTGTTTTTATTTTTCTTTTTGTCCAATGGATGGATTGCATATTCTTGTCTTATTGGACATTATTATGCGATTGATGCAACGTCCTTTGCAAACTATCCATCATCAACCCCTTAATACATCAAATTTAAAACGACAACACGTATTCTAGCATAAGGCAGAAAAGGCAGAAATTTTGCTGCAAAATAATAACACGTATTCTAGCTAAGGCAGAAACTCTGCTGCAAAATATTAACACGTATTCTAGCTATGGCAGAAAAGGCAGAAACTCTGCTGCAATATATTAACACGTATTCTAGCAAAGGCAGAAAAGGCAGAAACTCTGCTGCAATATATTAACACGTATTCTAGCTATGGCAGAAAAGGCAGAAACTCTGCTGCTTAATATTTTTCAAGTTGCGCAGATAAGTGCGTGGAAATTGCACATTTCAATGAATGTAATTAGGAATCTATTTTGTAATTATTAATACTTTATATTAGCAGTTATCCACCTAAACAGGATGCGCTATTATTTCAGTGGCATTTGCTAATTATCACGTATGTCATACTAGCATTAAAATTCTAGCGTTTATGTGGCAAATAATGCAACATTTTTGGTACTATTAACGGGGATAAATTAAAATTACAAGCTTGTTTGAACTCATACAGTTAGCCCCGAAACAATGGCCAACTGGTTTCAAGTTTCGAAAAGATACAACATATTATTGAGTACCGTCATCTGCCGAGCGCTTCTTCTTTGCCAATACCTCATTCATTATTTTTTTGGTTGTTGTCCTTGTCAGTAATGACATTGTTGAGGCCAAAAAGCATTGCAATCTCCTTAGACAAGAGCTATTTGTTCGCTCTGATGTTAGTAACTCTGCGTCAGCCTTGGGCAAGGGCTGCTGGAATCGTAAAATTCTCGGTTGGACATTATCGCAGGATGCATCTGTTACGGAGGAAAGCCGCATCCGATGCATCCTCTTGTGATGAGATACTGGAAAAACAAAGCCATAAGATGAGTTGTTGGAGGAAGAATTAACGCTTCATTATATCAGGATGATTTAAAGGAGCCCTAGAGTCGCATCACGGCAGGATGACTGATTAGTGTTGGAGGAAATGCAGGTCACATAGGATAAATTACTAGACGAGCCTGTAACTGGACGAGCCTGTACTGGAGGAGGAAAGCAATAACTCAATAATATAATTTAATAGGTGAAAAACGCTAAGTCACATTAACACTTTACAGTCCGGTGTTTCTTATTTGGAACATTTTAAACAATGCCTGACCTATTTAAAAATGCACTCGTATTAAGACCTTTGATAGAAGATTAACGTGAGTTGCTGGTAGAAGATAGCCAAACGACATCAAGTGTTAAAGAAAGTGACGAACTGGAGGAGGCAATGCGTATCACGGTGAACTGATCTAGGACAATAATTGCTTCAAGGTGAGGAGCTGACTAGGGACCACGGTAGGGGGAATAGCCAGGGTACGAAAGTCGCGTCGAGATGAGGAGCTCGGAGATGTACACCACGTCTTGGTGAAGACTTAGAGAAGAAAGTTGCAATTTATTCTAATGATAATTGTTCCAAGAAGATGAATACTAAGTGGCGTTATAATGCCAATTAGCTTAGCTCTGGATGGGTGCTGAAGGAAGAAAGCCACGTCAATGTGGGCAGCTAGAGAAGGAAGTTCACTTAGGGTGAGAAGGCAAAGAAGGAAGACTGCTTCAGCGTGAGAAGCTGGAGGAGGAAAGCCAAAACAGGGTTAGGAGTCGGAAGAGGAAAGCCAAAACAAGGTGAGGAGACGGAGGAGGAAAGTCACAACAGGGTGAGGAGACGGAGGAGGAAAGCCACAACATGGGTGAGGCTGGGCGTGGTTTCAGATCCCTTCTGAGGACCACAGCCCAAGCAGTCAGGCCATACTGGGCGGGGCGGTGACACAGCTCCAAGGACGCCGAGATCCTGACCTTGTCCAGCTGCATAAGTGGGATAAGCGAATAGCTTCATTTTATTGCCGCAGTTTTGGATCATGCTTTCTTTCTCTTCGTGCGTAGGCACGCCGGTGGCGGCTGCATAAATTTTTACGACTGTCCCATGCCGATAAGCCTGTTGCTCTGTAATTGGAGGTGCGCTGTTGAAGATTGCAGGAATTATATTAAGTAATGAAGCAATTTGAGTCACACTTCATATTTTACAAGGGTAGGAGCTTGTTGCTCAAGCATGAAACGTAGCTTAAAAAATATCAGATTATGAATTAGAAAAAATAAGATAGATTTAATGTCGTGCTTTATATTTTAGGACGAGGCAGATTTAATTATTGTTCTGCAATGAACTGTTTGACTGGTCGGCTCAGAGCGTGTTCGAAAAAGTGATGATGAGTGTAGATTAATTTTTTTGGCACTGAAGCCTGGCTAAGGTTATTATTATAGCTAATTACTATAGCTATTTTGATGACAATAATAATTATTATTTCATAATTATTATTATTATTAACACTATCGTTATTTGTTATCACTATTATTTATTGTATTATAAATTTCTGCTCGTCATACCAGGAAGAGCACTTGGGCACATTTCATACGTTTAACAAAATGCAATAATTTATTTTAAACTACGAGTATGTCACTGGTTCCCAACTTGTGGGGCATGGACAACTAGCTGGTGCTTCGATCGTACGTTGGCTCTTCGGGCGGTCCACAGGATTTTCACTGCATTTATCAACAAACTAAAATAATTACATAATTTTGACTGTACTAGTCCTGGATCTTTAATCAGAAAAATGATCATTCGCTTATATATAATAATACTGTTTTTATATTAAAAAATGTACTAGCAATTTTTAAGCCAAAAGACTTGGTATGTGCACTTCTATATTTGCATCAAAAATGAATTGGTCCGCGATATATATACATTTTTTTTGCTCGGTTGATAGTCCATGGACTGGGAAGAGTCGGAACAAGTGAAATATGCGCTCATTTTCCAAAAAAAAAAAAAATGCAACTGCATTTGATTTTGAAAGCATTCTTATGGAAGCACCACCGCCAGGAAATTTCTAGTTTTTAAAAGTTATCCTCAAGTTGTCATATATAACGCTGATGTTCCCTTCTGTCAAGCATAACAGCACAAACTACTGTATCCATTAACGCAACTTCTTCGTTCACGCCCGTGGCTGGTTTTCTCTTTGAGCTAGAACGATTTTGCAGAAACGAGACAAAAAAGCTCTAAACAATGTCTGCTGCAGTATCTCAAATGACGCGGCCAAGACAGGCCATACTAAATTCAAACCCCGAAAAATATATACATTTTATAGGGTCTTGCTGGGAAATTTTGCCTTCTACTGTAAAGTCTGGCTCTTGTGCGCCCGATCGAATTCGAAGAAGCAGTAACTTTGAAAGATTTCAATACATACTTCATTATTTTTAAGGGCATGTAAAATACATAAATATTATATAAATGTTGAATGTGATGTTGTTCGCTTGCCCCAAGGGAATAAGCTGTGGAATTGCTAGAATTTTCCCGAGGCGTTGCCGGCTGTGCACAGCGAAGCATCTGCCCATATGAGACCAGCATTTAGAGGAGCCTAATTCAATTCGCCCTTAATTACAACCATACTACTGTAAATTCAAAATTTTGAACACAGTATTCATGTTCTAATGAAGTACGCTAAGAAAAAAGTTCCTAACCCTCATCTCTCCTTCCCCCATTTCATTTGCATGCCAATGTGCCATGGGTGTAAAAACTCGACAACATTATATCTTTGGATCGATACGACGACATAGAGTAGCACTACATTGTAAAAAACGACATGTACAAAACATTGGACTATGCTACTAGAAGTGACTAAACAAATTAACGTTGAGCAGAACAGCCACTCGAGTCGCTCTATCCAACGACTGGAAACTCTTCAACATTATCAAGACATAGCAAACACTCGCTCACACATTACACGCACTCATTCCTACGCTATACATTTTAGACCAGATGAGCAGCACCGTAACTGCGCAGAACAGCCTATAGGTATGGTTAGTTAATTCCACCATTGCAGCAGCATCACCCATCGGCATCGCAGTTATCTCCAACTTCTACCTTCCACTATAGTACCTACACTACAAATTTATAGCACTGGGTACGTGCCACCACCACAACCACAACCACTATATAGGAGCGCAGGCATGGTTAGCTAACTCCGTCGTATCAGTGTTACGGGCGAACGATGGATTTGGACAAACGATCGATCGCGCTGCGCAAACGGTGGATGTTGTTGGTATTAATCGAATGCGCACCCATCGATCGATTATTTTTCGCGGACGATCAATGTTTTCTTCAACTTTCCCCTTCTTTCTGAGTATATCGGGTAGGTTAGGGGAGGCAAGGCCTGTTTTTTTTATCATTTTAAAATTTCGGGCACCGTCAATTTTAGACAATGGTGAGATGGGATTAGGTTAGGTTAGGCGATTGAACAATCTATCGTTTGCGCAGCGCGATCGATCGATAGCGCAAATCGACCGATCGCGCCCAACATCAGCACCTATTGGGATCTTATGCAGCTACCATCCACCTGGCTAACAACATACACGAGTAATTTCTAGCACCAGAGGCCGGATGCTGTAACTCCCTGTAATGGTTACAAGCATCGCATCTGTACAGCTGCAGCCACGAATGCTGCCATGCAACTATACTGCAGTTTTACATGTTTGACTTCGATCTAACATCTGAGTCTGTCTATTAATTATTTAGGTATGCATAGCTTAGAGGTTCAAACCATTTTGATCATAAGTTTGTGAAGAAAGAACAGTGTAAGAAACTGACAAAGTTTGAACCGCGATATCGGTACTTTTTCAAGAAACAATGCATTTTACGTTGCCGTAACCTATAACAAGGCGTTTGTGCATCCGGACCCTGGTGAGCACCACCACAAATAAGGACCACAAGTGCCTAGGTTAGTTAACCCCACAACCGTAGCAATGCTTACTTGTATTACAGTAATCTTCCTGACCTCTGGTACCTAGAATCACGATTTTTAGCACCAGATAAACACCAAAGCGACTGGGAGCACAAGTAAGTTAGTTAATTCGTTCTCACACTGTATATGCACTCATTCCCTCGCAATGGCAGCCTCTTTCCTACTCCCTACCTTTGATAGGGATTCAATTGACACACTGAATCATTCTCATATACTCCCTCTCTCTCCCTTTTCCTTTGTCGCAGTATATGGTTAATAAAGGTTGCGCTAGTTGAAATAAATATAATTTTGGGTTAACATAGGAAATATTAACTACCATGAACTAACTCTTAATTGAGTCGATATTTTATCGACTACTCAAATCAATCGGGGTAAAGTATCCGGCTCGCAAGCAAATTGAATAAGCAATGAAACTTTTTGAAAGTTGTGGCCTGCAAATTAAGTTCCTCGTCCGCAAGAACCATTATGTGGATACTTGTCAACTGGTCCAGACAATCATTTGGAAATTGCGGCCTGCAGAGTTGCCTGTCCTCAGGGTCTGATAAATAAAGAGGCCTGCTCCGCCATATCAGATAGACGGTTAACGAATGCAGTGCGGTTTTTTTGAACAGGTTCCTTTGCTGATCGACCAGCCTCGGGTTAAGTTGCTCTCGATCGTTGCTATGAACAGCTTCTGCAGTAACACGACCGATGCACGTGATAGAAAAAGAAAGGTAGGTATACCAGAAAGATGTGCGTCGAATCGTACTGAGTTCGTTCTTGATGCTTGAACACATCTATGAAGAAATGCTACCAATATCACATTAAAAAATTTAAAAAATCTAAAAATTGCCTAAAAAACAATCAAGTAAATCTGAAAAATCGAGCTTTAGATGCAAATTCATGAAACTTGTGATATTGAAGAGCAAAACGAGTAAAAGTATTTATGATTGCCAAATGTCATATAAACATATGCATACAAAAAATTATTGTCTCAGATTATCCCTTCGTAGTGGAGACATCCATTGAACGAGTATAGAAAGCTTAGAAAAGTTCTATTAAAGAACATACTTTTACTCCTATTTTCAACGATACCTTTTCCCCCTATCAAATACTGACAGCTTGCGACTCAGCGATACGAATGGACATACATATGAAAGATAGCTGTAGGGGCGAAACCGCAGGCAAAATACACAATATCTTACTTGAGGGTGCAAAAATTTAGAAACTATTGCCAGTACAGAGTTGCCATAATGAGAGGTTTCAATGCTCTTTGAAGGCCCACTTTAAACTGGTCCTAATACTAATCTGAGGTGACCTTTCAGTCAATGGAAGGAATATCCTGAGGAGGAAAGAGGAAGAGAGGACGGTGGTTAAATGACACGCGTCACGTACGCCTCAGCTGCAAATAGGGTTTTGTCCATAATTTTCTAATTAACTTCCCTACGTAGGATGCACTGCAACTATCAACTTGAATTATGGAACACACTTAGCTGATCTCCAACACGAAATCAATTACAGTATGGAATCTGCTCCAAAATTATTTAGAACAGGCCTGACTTATCTTGATGAGTAATATGTATTTCATGAAAGCTTAGCCTTACAATAAGCCAGCTACCGTCAAGAATATAGCATTTGGTAGACAGTCATTGGCTAGAAGATTAAGTATTGTGTAAGGTTCAAGCCACGACTGCAATACGGAAGGTGTGTACAGCAGCCACAGTTTGAGCTGAGGGCTGCTTGATGATCATTGATGGTGATACCTGATCTCTTAAGCTGTACAAATATGGTGAGCTCAGCTATGGCTACAATGTGTTGCGGGAAGTCTCAGAGATTAGTGAGCATCTTGACTGCATGTCTAACAATTAAAATATGGAAAATTCCATATATGAATAAATTATTAATTATTATAAGCTCTATTGCTTTGGAAAGCTTCAAGATGAAAATTGAGGTGAAAACCAACATAAAAAAAAATTAACCAGAGAAGCACTCCGAGAGCCCGCACCTCCACAAAGCAAGACATTGTTAACGAAAATAGAACTAGCTTGGCCCTCAAGTCAGAATTTCTTTTTCATCATCACCAAATTTTGGTCCTTTGTGTCTTCTGACATAAGTATACGTTCCTGAATTTTTTTCAAGATCTGTTTATTATTTTTTGGATTATGTTCTAACAAACACTACGACAAACAGAGCCAAACTCTCCCACGGGTCATCAGATCATCAAAAAACTGTTGATCATTTGTGCCTTTTACCATTCCTAACAATTCCTACAGATTTCATTAAGATTCGCTCATAACTTTTTGAGTTAGGGTACTGACAAACACGAAAAGAAACTCATGAGACAGACGGCCTGACAGATCTGCACAAAAATTTGGCCAGTTGATCTTCGATCGTAATATTTCCGACAATTTCGAAAATTAAATTATCTTATCAAGAAAAACAGTCAGACAAACATTGAAACAAAGGATTGAAAGATTCATCCCTCACCAAAAGCAGAACATTTGCTCCTATTATCCTATTAGCATATTTATTAGGTCTTTAGTTTTCGCCCTGATTTTCATCTTGAATTACAACTTAGTAAGGAATATCAATATGAGATCACATACGTAATTCTGCCTCATTTTTGTCTCTCAACCGTGGTCAAAGCTACTGCTTGACCCACGGTGATGAGAGTGTAACTTATGAAATGAAAGAGATAATTTTACATGCCCAATAAAGCGCAAATTTTACTGAAGGCGCTAGTAAACTCTATAACGCCCAGTGCCTTTTGTAGAGGAATGTCTCGTACAATGCTTTCTATAGGGTTACAAAATTTTACTTGATCATTGTACATGGTTAATCCTTTCGTAATCAGATAGATCTTCACGTCCAGTTTCAAATGACCACTCTTATGAAAATTGATATGGATAGCATGGTTGCACAAGCTACCTTTGGGTTAAAGGCGAGTTCTCTCGATAATCAAATGAACGAGTTTTTCTCTACCAGCTACTCTTCAATCGTGTGTCGATATGAGCCGTCAAGTTAGCTGCTCAACATTACGTGCCTCAAGTAATGTTTCTGATTTATTTTCAAATTTGGTGAACTGAAACTTGCAGATTTCCCCTTTTTCCTGCTGTTCAAATGGACCAAGTAACGCATTTAAACGTGGGGCTGAAGTTCGAACTCGTTCATTGGACTCCATGCACACCAGGTTTCTGCTTGAGTGAATACCTCCTGCTTGATCGATCCAGACTCTTCAGAGCTAGAGCGTTTTCATTAGCAACTCTACTATGAAGCTACCGCAACGTGACAATTTGTAACCTTAACTCGATGTTGCGGTTACGAGAGCTCCATCTACCAGCGAGCATTGTGAGTTCAACATTAACATACAGTATTTCTCTGTTGATGGAGCTTCGTCTACGGAACTCAGAACAACTGCACAAACTTATTTACGCCGAGCTAACGAGTTTACTCATTATTTCTTTGTAGAATTTCTTGCTCCCATGATTTACCTGAAATGGATGCATCAGTGCAGTTAGCTTCGTCACCGTAACCCAAGTGGTAATTCTCATTACTCCTTTTCGGGTTACGATTACGATACGATTCTGAGCCGTCTGTGACAATGGAGCAGCAGAATTAACCCTGGGGTTGTAAGTATAACACACTTTTGCATTCAGTTAACCAAGCATCTTCTTGGCTGAAAGAAGGACACTCATGAACAAAGTACGTCCTTTCAATTTCTTTCAAAACTTACAAGATATTAATCACAGCCCTGTGTAGCGTAATCGAATGCTGGCTGAATTGGGAAAAGTGTGGCACCTGCAGTAGATGTCTGTGATTCCACGGTTGTCTGTTCAGGTTAGTTAGTTGCTAGCCAGCAGCGACGAGCGCAGGATGTCTGTGTGTCCGCGTCTGTCCAGTTTAGTTAGTTATAAGCGAGTATTTACTAGCTCAGGCTGTGTTTTGTCCTCGTGACGGTGCATGCTTTCGAGGAAGATGTGTGTTCGAATAGTTGCTTGTCTTTTTATGCCGGGGCCACACAACGCATACGCACCTAAAACTACTGTACATGCAAAGATTTGCAGCGTGCAAGTCATTCATGCTACCGTATCTATGCTACCAACTTCAAACATGCATTAGGACGACGTACGAGCAACGCATCCTCGCATCAAGTTGCAGGTGCAAATCCATAGCGTGGGCCTTTGTACCCAACAATTTCACCACCAGGATGTTCGACTTTAAAGTTGCTGGTCATACTAAAGACTCGAAATTTCTTTGAAGACAAATGCCTTTGTTTCGAGCGACTATAAGTCGACCTCCACGACTTCAGTATAAGCGATGGCACTCAAAGTACATCTTGCGGGTTATTTAAAGCATAGACCGCTCACGGCATACAGATGGCCTTCGATGCCAGGGATTTTCCCGTATTGAGGGTGGGGTGTTTTGGGGCTTTATGTTTTCCCTGTAATTGTGAGGTATTCCGGGGCGAGCTATAGACGTCTTGTTCATTTTTCCCTGTTTCGTTCCATCGACAATACCAATTTTGCTTCATGCGCCGTGTTATTTCAAGTTCAGTAGGTTGCACTAGCTGGTGTTACTTAGCATCCCTAGACGGCATGTTAAAAGATATTGGCATAACCCTTTCTGCTCCCTCCTAAAAAATGATAATATTTAAGCAAAGTCCAAACTGCAGTGCGTTGCAGTTGATGCGCCTGTACATCAAAGCTATGACAAATTAATTTGAACGTCAGGTTGAAGGATTTTTATGGACGGGGCATCACTGTAAAGCTAGTTAGAAGATACTGACATTTCTCAACGAAAAATACCCCAAATATTCAAGTAAAGTCCAAACTGCAGTAAGTGCAAGTTCAGTTGATGCATCTATGCATCAAATTCGCTGCAAAGAAAATCCGCGCAAAGCCGAAGCACATCCTGGACTGGTCGAGTACTCGTCCGCGTCTAGAATATTTGCGGTCACAAAATCGGTCACGCGCAGGCAGGTCTTCCGCTCCACACAATTTTTAATCATTATTACGCTTAGAATGCGGGGAGCCGCGATTAGCTTTGTCTTGTAGAAGTATTTATTGGAAGAATACAAGTTGGGGTCCTCCAGGTTTTTCTTCGCTTAAACTTTGCGATAATTATGACCTTAGACTACGTGTAATCGTGATTAGTTTCGTCCCTTAGAAGCATGCACAGTGAGAATAAAAAAGAGATTCTTTCAAACTTTCGTTGGTACAGGCTGAGCAATAATCATTGCGTTTACAACACTGTCGCTATGTTTTCATCGTATAGAAATAATTCTGTAAAAATACTAAGGAGAGCTTGGAATTGGCAGGGCTTTCGATGCTGTAGATCTGTACAATAATTGATTGCACATAAGCTTTGGGAACCATAAGCTTTTTCCCTAATAATTTATTCTAAAAACACAGTGATGACTCTATCAACCGTGCCAGGTGCCGGTTGGGGGGCACCTGGGGCACCTACGTGATTTTTAGGGGCTAAAGCGGATTTGAGATAATAGTTGTCACTCCCTACTGGACGAGGGTGGTTAGCCTATGTCAAACTGAACCAATGTGGCTGCTAGTTGACTAATATTTAAGTATTTTTTTTTTATGCTGGGTGCAAGTTGTTCCCACATGGCGATTTCGACTTGTATTCAATACAGCGCAGATTCGAACGATTTACAATCATATATGTTTGGAAAATTCTGGAACGTATCACTGTGAATGTGAATGAGCGGATTGTCGCCAGACACTCGGAAAGGACT
>LQNS02277718.1:2044117-2057362 GCA_001587735.2 Parhyale hawaiensis | reverse complement strand
TTCTTGGGATCTTTAATAATAATATGAGAAAAAATCGTAACTGCGCTCATGCTCAATATCGGCAATGTGGCTTCACTCTATAACCATAATGTTCACTGAATGGCTCCTCTTGACGCTTTTGAGCTTCTTGGTGGTCGAATCCTAAGCTATCGTCTGAAAAATGACTTCTGACATGTTGATGTGACCGAGCGCACCGTGCTGCCACCTGGCCGGGGTTTCAGCGCGGGATTGGCGCTCGGTCATTTCAATGGGTGGGTAGCTGGAACCCCAATCCTGTTGCTCTCTCAGGTTTTTGTAACTCTCATTGGCAATAAATGAATATATCGTGGTTTATAATTTTACTGGTGGGATTGTGCCACCATCTCTATTTTTTTGTACTATATAATTATTGTCTTCATGTTGACATGCAATTCTACTTTTTTTCTTTCCCGGTCCGAGAAGCGCCTATGCTTTAGTGACCATTTGTCACTTTTGTACGTTTTAACTGTGACGATACCTGTGTTTTACGAAATTTTGTGACAAATAAATTTCTATGGAGTTTCTATGGAGTTTCAAAGTAAACTAACTAACGTTGCACAGCATTAGTGGACCATTCGTATTAACCTATTTCACAGGTATTTCCCCTGTTCAGAAGTTAAGTCATAGACAGAAGCCCGACTTTGATTAGCAGCATGTTTTAACTAACACAATGACTGTAGTTGGGTATCGTTATGGTATACTTCCTATGCCATTTAACATAATTGAAATTACGCCGTCAAAGACCTTATATTTTTGTCCGCGTATGTCATGTCTGTTTGCTATTAGCATTATTCACGAAATTATGGATGGATCTTCATAAATTTATAGGAACTGTTAGGAATGCCACAAGGAACCGATAATTAAATTTTGATGATGACCCATTCGTCCGTCGGTTTGTGGTTCAATACATAAATCAAAAGGCTACGGAAGGTTCAAAGTTACAGAATCTACATGGAACGTCACGAGAAACAGAAGATATAATTTAGGTGGGAATCCGTCTGCATATTTATTAGCTCCATAACTCAAAACATTTTCAATGAAGTTCATACAGCTTACAGAAATTGATCGAAATCGAAACTTGCAGAGGATGCATTGTTGATGACGACCCGAAACTGGCCGAAAGAAATTCTGGATTCTGGACAATTTCGAAATTTTCATTGGTATTGCGTTGGGTTGTGGAGGTCTGCGTTCTCAGAGGCTTCTCCACTTCTCATGATCTTCTTGCCATGTTCTCACTTTCAACTGTTCCAGTAATTCTTACCTTCAGGTATATGAAGCAGCTGAGTGGATATCACAACTATACGTGACCCTTGGAATTTCAGGCCGGTATATCATACCGTTTCTTGGTCATGCACTGCCCGGCTAATCTTCTCTAAGCCAGAACAGCCAAGAGACAAGCTTGTGGTTCACCTTTTGCTATTATCATACCCTGTCTTGTACCGCAGCTGTTACCAAATAAATCTTTGGGAAGACTACAAGGCTCTGTTAGCTTTCTCGGTGGTGAAGTGACAACGGCTCGGCATCGCACCAACGGAGGCCCGGGTTCGATGCCCTGGACGGCACGCTACGGATTTACACTGCGTGGAGCACTCCAGCATCGAGAAGGCCAGGCGAAGCACGGGGAGGGATCCTAAATTGACTCTCATCACGGACCGCTTCTCCTGCTCTTCACACTACCAGTTCTTCAAAATTATAGAAACAAGGCTAAAAGAAAATCTCGATAGGTGTATCCACTGTACCCTGTATACGAGATAATAAATGATGTTTGTTTGTTTTTTTTCTGTTTTTGCTGGAATCGTGTTAGTGTCGTTGCCCACAGAGCTGGAGGACAGAACAGAAAAAAAATAGCTGCTGTATTTTAGTTGCCTTGGAAATCCTTTCAGCTGACTCTCCGGTATTCCCGTCAAATAATTAGAAGCTTCACCGCAACCCACAACCCGCATTATAATAGCACAAGCTCCAAGGCAGGAGTCTGGGTGGGTGGTACTGAATGAATGCACTAATAGATCTCACTGTGTCGCCTATGCAACGCCGCTTTCGCTTCGCTGCAGCGGTCTGCAATTATTATCCATACAGGAGAAATTTAGGGCAGTGAACAAAACGTTAAACATTCTTTGTTTGTTTTCTACCTACCCAAGGAGTAAATACTAGTCAGGATAAGCCGATAGTGCTGAGTGTCAAACTTATTTTGATTTTTCAAGCAAAACAATTGCTGTGCGAAAAGAATTTTATTTCCCCATTTTGCAGTGGAAATCGGTGCGTTTGGATGATTGGGAATTGATTCACAGAAGTGAAGGCAAGCGCTACTATGCGCAGAATACCACAACGAAGCTAACTTGGCCAACCGTCTATGCCGAAACGTCATCAAAGAAATCTGGTAAAAAGTGATGCAAAAAGTCTCCTCCAACATCGTTCCTGAAGTTGATTAACTGGAATTATTATCAGTACTCCTTTGGGCCCACGCTATTTTGATCTTTATTAATTTATTTGAGTGCTTCGTGCATCTTGTCAAGCACTTTTTCTCTAGTTATTGTTTATCATATTATGCATCCTAGAGTATAGGGATCGTTTTCCTGCTAGTCGACTGAGCAAGCCACCAGCTCTCATCATAGTATGAGGCAGGTTCTTTTACCCTTGCGATGACATCTGCCGTGGCTGTACAAGGATGATCCAAATTCCTTAGGTGGTTCTGAAGGTCTATACGGCCTCCTTAGCAAACCGTGAAAAAGACTAAAACTTGCAACTGCTTCAAAATAAATACGCATGTATACGTACCTTGGCAAGATAAAAAAGGGCTGTGTCTGTGAGAGAGAACTGGTTTATAAAAATGTTTTGGAAATATCACAATCTCGACACCACGCTGCCTCTACTACTCGTTGTCTCACTAGAAAATTAATTGCAAAACCAAGCCACAACAAGATAAGCTTGTCGGGGACTCAGCCTCGTGCCATCTTAATAAATTGAGCTTCTCCGTGCTGTATAATCCCTTTGTCAAACGATTATTTATGAAACGGTAAAGAAAACAACTGGTCCCACTGTTAACTGTTGGTGCTGTATTACATATTTACAAAACATGTTGGCCTTATTATTTGTTTTCAACCACAGCACTTCACCTGCACCCATGACCGTAATATACAGTGTGTTGTGTAATTCGATACACATATTTCAACCATACATAAAAGAACGCAAAATAAAACGATTTTCATGAGTGACAAAAACCTCAAAACTCTTTCGTTTTCGAGAAATAGTAACCTGATATACTAAAGGGGAGGGCTCGGGTGAAAATTGAGAGGTTTTTATTTGTGGACTGATTTGAATGAAACTTGGTATAGATATGTAAAATAATAAAAAAAATGGTTTCTACTCTTGTACTTTTTTCATTTTATACATGAAACGCAAGTTATTCAAAGAAAAACGGCAAGAGGAGGGGGGGAGAGGGCTGGGGAAAACCCTACTCCTACAGTTGTTGAGCTACAGTGATGATTCTTGGAATCAAAAGAAGCGGAATCTTATTCCGTGCGTATAGATGAGTTCTTATATGAGTTCATCACCGTACTTGGTTGTGAGGGTTAACTGCATTGCAGGGTGATATGAGTAGGTTACAGTGCAGAATGGTGAAAGGGCGTCGTAAAGATCTTCTGGTTTATGTATGAAAATTCGAAGTTTTTACTTCAAATTTTCATAGACAAATTGTTCCTAGAGAAACTGTTCGATCTCGGCATTAGGAAACCCTTTGGGCGTAATTTAGATTTCTTTCACTCGCTACCGTACTACAACAAAGCTTCTGTTAGTACAGTAAACACTTTGAGAACGTTCGTCTATGGATCGAGTCTACCCACTTACGTATAGATTTCAAGTTTTCATACAAAAACATATTTACTATAGGGTATTCTTTGTTTATTTACATCTTATTATGCATGAATTATAATATATAATCTAAGTAAAAGCAGCAAGCATGCTACTTTTTTCTCTTCTCGTTTCTCCATTCCTCTACATCCTACCAACATAATGGCAATAGCTCATAGAGGGCCGGGGTGTAAGTCCCGGTGTCTTTTTGGGAATGGGCCTTTGGTTCGTCTATTGCCGCCTATCTAATCTAATCTACTTGAGAAGGAGCTATAGTAAGCTCTTAGATACGCATGACTTCTTGGCCTTATTTCGGAAGCAGTCGACAACTGCTCGGTTCCGCTTAACTTAGAATCGGAAGTCCCGTTTGGTCCATCAGTGAACTATTTGTATGTTTATGAGACTAGCAAATACCTCCGAATCTTTGGTTGAGGAATGTGAATGACAACTTTTACTGATATCTTCGCTGGAAGATCATTAAGAAAGCAGGAATGCATCTAGGCAGTTGGCTAGCATTTTCAATGTTGTATGTGCGAAACGTATATACGGTATAAAAGTATTACAATCCTAACTACAAAGAATGCAGAAGTGTTGAAAACCTTCCGTCATATGTTACGGCTATTGTCGTGTTCTGGACTGCAGCCTGCATGAATGAAACCATCCTATAGTAGGATTTGTATATGACAAGATACACATTAAAAATGTTGTAAATTTATCAGTATCTCTTTTAATATTTCACGTCTGAAACCAAGCTAGCATTGCAGGCATTTACGGTGAAAAGCTATAACATATTTCATTTCCATCCCTTTATTTAGAAGCCTATATAGCTACATTAGTACACTGCTTGGTAAGTTGGTAAACTTTCTTATAGCTAGATGTGATGCAGTGGAAGTTCACTAGCTGAAAATATATGACAGGATAGCTATGGATAAGCAAATACACAGTTTAGGCGAAAGGAATGGAAAGTACGTGTGTGGTTCAACGTATACAGTTGTTGGGAAATGGACATTTCCTCATCGATGCATGTCATTAGTTCATTTAAGTATGAATGATCGTAGGCCGCGATGTGGTAGAAATTGTTGACGAAGTGCAAGATATTCAAACCGCCTGACGCTGGGCCACACTACACCATCGGACGTCCGACTAATGACCAGACGTTCAACTCATAAGTTCAGTCAAGCACATTTGTTGTACCCAAGAGCGTTTGAAAACAATCCAGGTGGGTAATTCACACACCAGTCTTTTGGTCCCCTCGTGCGTACGTATGTACTACTGGGCATCAGAAGGTGTTGCTGTGTCCGTTCAAAAAGCATAATAGTGCCCAGTTTAGTCCAAATTTAAAAAGATGTCCTAAATATTACTATTGACGCTTGTTACATGAACTGACGTGACCGCTAACATATTAACTGGATGTTTTGGTGGACACACAGCTGTGCTTACGAGCACACAGCGAAACCTTCAGACGCCGAGTTGAAGGAAAACTGTCATTTGACTATCGTCTGAAGTCTGAACCCTCCACTAGCACTCGCTCAGCGCCATGGGTGAAGCAGCATATAGGCCGCTGTGAAAATGTACTTAGGATTATAAAATGTGATTGGTCTATGAGATTAGCAACCACGTAGCAAGACAAAGAAACTACGGAAATTAGCATAGAGTGGAGTATAAATTCGTATTAATTTTTTTTTTTTACCGGTAGGCATGTAATTCTCAAGTTCAGCCAATTTAGCTTTGTGACCATATCTCAACTGGCGAAACGGTGCACTTCTGACATTCTTCGCGTCTTGTTCCTGTTCCCGAACTCAAGAAATCCATCTCAGTATTTTTTTTTTATTTATTTTGTGCGGTGCGTTTTTTACTTCGCTAAAAAAAAATTAAAACATAGTCTCTGCTAAAACAGTTTGCTTTATCTATATCATTTTCGCAATCTCGAATTGTGGGGTAGCATGTCTAGTACCCGTCCACCATGCTAGTAGCTGTCCACTTGGCACTAAAAAACTTCCTGTGCGAAAACTAGAAGTGCTAGAAAGCCGTACATAGGCTTAAGCTGTAGGCTACGTTGTGCCGCACCATCCCTGAAAATGACCCGCGAAAAAATGAAGCAAGAAAAAATGGTGGTGGCTTTCACATTTTTTTTCAAGTTTTTAGTGAAAAAAATGTGAAAGCCACCACCATTTTTTGTTGTCTTATTTTTTTCGCCCATCATTTTCAAGGATTGTGCGGCACTACTTAGCCTACAGTTTAAGCCTATGTACAGCTTTCTAGCACTGCTAGTTTTTACACAGGAAGTTTTTTAGTGGCAAGTGGACGGCTACTAGCATGGTGGACGGGCACTAGACATGTTACCCTACATTACAAATCACCCTTATTACCCTTTCTAACCTTCAGTATGCTGTATAGCTTCGCCGTAACTTGGAGGTGCAGGGTGCGTTTAAGAGACGGCATTCGCGCGTTGGTATCCCTACTAGAATTCTAGGGGGCGGGGGTACATACAACAGTAAAAAGGCTTCTGGGGTCACCGGAAATTCTGTGAAGAGTTTAAGGGGCCCCATACCAATATTTTCATTAGGGCCTACCGGCCAGTATCATCAGCTTATGTCTATTACAAATATTTGTTTAAACAAACACTGACATCTACTGACCAGGATTTCATTTCGTAGCCGCACGCAAATTAAGGATCGTGGCTAAAATCTCGGACGTAACACAACGGCACGCTGGCGGCACTGTGGTGCAAACTCAGCAAAAAAAAAAAAAAAAAAAAGGACAGCAGGTCCGAATATACTGCAGTCTGAATTCTTCCTTTTTCGCTGTTGTCTTCGGGCCGCGGAGTCATAAGCTGGGACGAGAGTACCCAGATAAATACGCGGGTGTTATGCTTACTTTGAGAAATTAAAAATTGGCTCATAAAGATTGCAGCGTTCGTCTGCTTCAATCCGGCTTCCTTTGATAAAATGATTACTCCAGTTCTCATTTTCTACGTTCTTTCTTAAATATGGATGAGAACAAATCTTTTCAACAGCAATATCGTTTCTTGTAACTTTATAAGTCAAGGCAGCGAAATTTATTAACGATGAGTGATTTCCGTAGAGTTTTATGGAATTTCAGAAAACCATTGTTTCATGGGAGACTACTGGCATCACTGTTGGGCTCCTTCCATCGAGTTACCGCTATACTCATTAGCGTTAACATCTTAAGAACTCCAGTCTTGCGTGTCGTTTTCCCTATCTTAGTTCGAGTTTCAGGAGTTACTCTGATTCAACGCCTGAATCTCATTCCAAATGAAGCGCTGGTAAACAAATTCTACTACTACTCATTCCAAAAGTGCGCCATCCACTGCCATCACTAAAGTTCAGGCCAAGCTTAAGTTGAATAGATGAGATCATCCCGATGGAATCATCTCAGTTGATGACACTGCATGGATATTTAACACTCCTTCACCTTTATATGACGCCAAGAATGTACCTTAGACCAATGTGGAACAACAAAAAACTTTAGTGAACGACATATAGCAAGAATAACGCAGTTCATTGCTACTCCACAATCTTGCGCTGCTTCCTTGAGTTCGGTAGACATACTGTTTGTTGTTCTGCTGTCTGTATGTTCTACTTAGGTGACATTATGCTTTACTGGGTAACTAGTGTACTTGTAATGTCAAAAAAAAAAAAAAAACTTTAAATAAAATTTTAGTGCGAAAATCTCTATCAGTTCACTATAATTAGGCCTACCTCCTCCAAGGAGGTTATGTTTTCGTCGCATTTGTTTCTGTGGATCTGGCTATTTGTCTGTCTGTCATCAAGATAACTCAAAAAAAGTTATGGACCGATTTTGATAAAATTTATAGGGATTGTTAGATATGCTAAGAGAAACAGATGATTAACTTTTGGTGAAGATCCGTTTATCCGTTTGTTTGTTTGCCTCATTTTTCTTCAAAAAGTAATGGACAAATTTCTATGAAATTCACGCGAATTGTTAGCTATGACTTGGAGAGTAAATGACAATTTTTTTGTAATAATCCGTTCTTTTATTCGTTCGTTTGTCACTGTTTTTAATTTTATGCTTGTTAGCACAATAACTCAAAAAATATTGAATGGATCTTTATGAAATTTATTTGAGTTCTTAGCAATGTTGAAAAGCCTAAATGATCAAATTTTGCTGCAGATCGGTGAGTTCGTTTGCATGTTTGACTCATGCTTGTCATAATGCTTGTTAGCAGCATAACTCAAAAGTTACAAACGGATCTAAAAAAAAAAAATACTGAAGCTGTTAACATTATTGAAGGGCACAAATAATTAGATTTTGGAGTTGATACAAAGAAAATCATAGTCTCAGAACTAATTTTAATTTTTCATAACCATTACCTTGCTTGGCGGAGGTATGCGCTCTCAGAGTGCTCTAGTTGCAAATTTGATGAAATCTTGTGTCCTATTTGAAGGAAAACTTTACTATAAAGTCAAGTGTAATATCAGCTCTCGTCTCAGTATCATTAACAGTAAAATATCTGCATAGAGATAGAGTAGGGAAAAACTTCCTCCTGTCATACATTTCTAGGCGAATGGTTCGAATAGTTAAGAAAGCTAAAATATATAATTTTTTAAAATACTCTTAGTTTATTTACACAGTCACGCAAACGGGCGTGAGCCGATCTATTGTGTAGAGGTATGAGTCGTCAGCGTTTTCACACTACTTCGTTTTACAATGCAAAATCACTTAAAATTTCGTTAACATTATAATCTTCGTTATTGTTGATAGCTTCCCACCACCGTTCCATAAATTTCTTGAAAAGATCGAAAATGATAAAAATATGAAGATTTGCTGGTGTAAAATTTGGCGAATACGGAGAATGAAGCAACGCTTCCTAGCAGAAGAGCATCATCTTGTCGATTTAGTGAATTAGTACGCTTAATCTGCCTAGTTGCAATAGCTCAGAGAGGGCTGGGGCGTAAGTTTCGGTGTCTCTTTGAGAATGGGAGTTTGAAGCTCCCATGTTCAAAGCTCGAAACCCAACAGGCACTTATCTACTCCATACACGTCACAAATCTCAATTAACTATAGCTTCGCCGGCGTTAACACTTTGATTAACTACTAAAGAAAACGAAAATAAATGTTTTATCGAAAGAGCTCAGATTTGTTCACTTGCTATTTATATTACCGTTCTGAAAACAAATCAGAGCTAATTAAATTAAAAAAATAAAATTCACTATATCTCAGAGCAAAAATGCTTAGTAAAACACAAGAAGCATATTTAAATGTATTTCGTTTCTCTATACATTTTCATCAACTAAAAAAAAAGTTCACAGCATACTCCTTAATTAACGCAATGTATAGTACATCGTATATGGTTAGCTTAAATACGGAATTGAAATGCTGGAGCTTCAAGAATATGTCGAAGGAATAGAAAAACCAGCCGCCAAAACTGACGGTAATAAATTTCAAATTAAGATTTTCATTGTTCTTACTTGCAGTTCAGGTTTTATCTCAGGTCTTGTCTCATACATGGAGGTTTGATCTTCAATTAAAATAACGAATGTTATGCTATCATGCGTTTGCGAGAGCAAAATTACCCTCCTGCAAGTAAAGGTGCGAATATCAGTTTGGAAGTGCTTGAATGTTGAGCAGCACCAAGAAAGTAACTACATCAAAAGAATTCTCCGGTAATGCTTACTGCCTACAGTATCCTGCATACCAGCAGATAGTTGAAGCTTCAGGAAAAAAATTTGGCTGCAATGTGAATTGAAATATTCTGGCCTCGGCTCATGGTGAGGTTTCAATAGACATGATAAAATGCTAATTAAACAACATGTGCGAGATAGGCTGGCTCAAAAACTCTGTGAAAGACCGCCTGTACCACGCTTAAAAGAAGAATAATATCATATATATCGCTGCATTTTCTGCTGCCAGCAGAAAATGCATTATTTCGATTATGAGCATATATTCCAGAAACAATCGTGATTCAGGCTTAAAATTTCATAGTGTCTCATCTTGTTCTTTTTGTAGATGTATTTTCTCCTAACTAAATTGTAAAGAGCGTCGTGATGGAGATAATTGAGAGTCAGTCAACATAGGGAGCTTGCAAGCAAGCAAGCAAGCAAGATGAGGGCCAGTCAATGAAGCAAGCAAGCAATATAGCAAGCAAGCAAGAAAGCAAGTAAGCAACAAACCAACCAACCAATCAACCAACCAACAAAATAACCAACCAACAGCTGTGTATTATTGTACGGGGGATAGACGAATATCAGCAGTGAGTTGAATCCAAGCGGACGTCGGTCATGGTCAGTGCTGTCCGGTCATCACAAAGGTAACGCATTCACAACACCTACATGGTGTCTCAATATTCAATGCTTAATTTAAAAACAACACAAAAAATTGCTTACAGCCAACATGAGGTACATCCAGTGTATTATTTACTTATAACTCAACTATACTATATTTTACCTATTATGTTGTATGACATTATGTCCGATAGAATAAGGGCAGCACAGGTAAAATATTCTCAAACGTGGTGTCAGTATACAACACTATAATCATTAACTGGAAGGCTGAGTTTCAATTACGATGGAAGTAGGTACATGCATCAACTACTTACTAATTTGTGTGGTTCTAACGAGGCAGTTTAAAGTGCGGCTACCCAATTAATTCGCCTAAGAAACTGCTAAGAAACTCTTAGGGGTTTTTGTACTCGTGTAATTTAGCCTCCAGCGCTTGCGACTTTGCATAAATAATATTGTGGTATAAACTACTAATATTTAATCTCTACGGAAAAAAGGAGAAGGTTCCTTGTGAGGTCTCATTCTTATGGACACGAAGTATGGATGATGGCGAGCTGCGGCCCCTCTGCTAGGTTCTACGTCAATATGGCCGCCATTTTCACGCACCCTGGCTGACGAGAGCGGTGAAGAGGAGGGGGCTGTGGAGACACTTATCGATCCAAGCTGGGTCCGTGGGGGACAGCTTGAGGGGGTCTGTGTTCCAGACACTGCTGTGGATGCAGAAAATCGAGGAGAACTCGGCCTGGAAGAGGCAGAATGTCGAGATAAACTTTGCGCTTGCTTCTCTTCTTGACAAGATGAGGCATTTTGTCTGTTTGGAAAGTTGCCGCCACCTGATATGGATACAGAACTGCAGCAAATATTGGTAGTTTTTGCAGATTTTCTCGCATCGATGCCCGGACAGTTTCTAATGGCTGCCAGTCTGTCGGGAAGTTTGGATGCACAAGAACTGTCATCACCTTTGACTAACCATGAAGACGAAGCAGGAATTTGCCCTACTGGAGGTTCTTGTTTTGATGGATGGAAAGTAACGGGCGGTTGGTGGTGTGGATGAAGGGTCGTGAATGTCGTAACCGATGTTATTCGTGGGGGTTCTTTCATAGATAAGTGAAGAGTGGATGTCTTTGCTAAAGATGTAGATATTGACGAGAAATTGATATTACTCAATTCAGTAGAAGTCTGTAGTTGTGTGACGGGCTTCGGCCTCTGTTGCATGACCCTAATTTCATGCGGCGAAGATGAACACAGTATGTCCGTCCTAGCACTTTGAAAGTCCACGACTGAAGTTGAGCTTGAAGCTAAGCTGTTTGTCTCTGCCACTGTCACAGATGTGGCTCCTGTTGTGGCAGGTTTGTCAGGGTCGGGGGGTGCGCAACGACTCCCCTTGCTCTGGGACACCTGTAGCGGACTAGCATCTGTCGGTGATGGAGTGGTACGTAGCGATGAACAGGTAGAAGATGCTGAAGAACATCTTTGCACGAAACGAACAGATGCGTTGTGGTTGCCATTGGCGTCCACAGTAGCTATCGAGTCGTACCCATTGGTCATTATTTGATTTTTTATTTGATTTACTCCATCGTCAGCGGTAGAGTGGTGTGGAATGACTTCCTTGCTGCTGCTCTCTCGGTGTTCCACCGTTCGTTCTACCCTCGCGATGCCATTTTGTTGGCTTTCTTGTCGTTTCTGCCATTCAAGGACCTCGTTCAAAAGCTTGATGTACTTGATGGCCAGACGAAGAATTTCGTTCTTGCTGAGTTTCTTGTCGGGCGGATGCGTCGGGACGATCCGCCGCAGTTCAGCAAAAGCGCCGCTGACGTTTTGCTGACGCCAGCGCTCCCTGCTGTTACTGAAGCCTTTTCTGACTACTCCTGGGGGGCACCGAGCCCCTTCAGCGCCGACAGGAACCGCAACAGCAGGACCAGAGGCAGGGCCACAGGTTCCGTTTCCAATGTAGTCGCCTTCGCTTGAATTTTCTGACTCTAGAAGAAAGGAAAGTTTTTTTTTTACTAGTGGGACTCTTGGAAATTCCACGGCGAATTAATGTTTTACTTACTTTAATTAGGGGTCGCTTAGAGATATTCCATACAGCTGTAAGACAACACGAGGCATGTGTGTGTGGAGTAAAAAATACAAATTTTCTAGAAATAACCTACATTCTGAAGCGCCCCGGTAGATAAAACCATTATTCAGCTTACGAGGCAGCCAAAAATTCATTTAGAGCGAATACATACCAGAACAATAATTTGAACAAGGTTTCCGTATATGGTGGTCTTGAAAAAGTAACGATGAAGTGAAGGCCTTAATTAGCTTATTGAGGTTAAATAGTTATATTTTAGATATTGTGGCGAGAGAATCATGTTAAGTTGCGGTTGACGACACCAACTTAATATGAAAATTAATTTAACCCTCGACTTCATTGACATACCTTACCTGTAATGTCCTCGCTACATGAGCGCTGTAAATTGAACCTATCCATAAGATCGAAATGCACAATACGAAATAAACGGGTCTTTTAACATAGATTGATTTTGCTGTCAATCTTGACTTTGTGGATGACATAATTAACATTCTATGACTTCAATGAAAATCAATACCGTCCTCGATTCTCCTTTCTTTGCCTATACCAAAATGTTCAACCGAATCCATCGAACTGTTCATAATAATGGCTGTAAGTTTGGTATATGATAATGTTTCATGAACCGTAGTCAATCCATACTGTTATTCTACATGTGCATGGTTTCAGTCATCCATTTGTGCGTCCATTGAGAAAAATAGGGTGCCACTGATTGAGAACAATAAGGTACCACTGACTGAAAAAAATAGGGTACCACTGATTGAGAACAATAGGGTACCAATGATTGAGAAAAACAGGGTGTCGTTGCTGCCATATGATATGGCTTCCTAAACTATAGCGACCGGTTCAATCTTGCTATTTTTCATATATATATATATATATATATATATATATATGTATAATTGGGAAGCAACCCTTCCTTTATACATGTTCGGTTAAAAACCACGCCATATTTCTTTGTTAAAATATCTTTATTATATTTCTCAAGACACCGAATCTTTAAAATTGTTGTCCGTTCTGTGCGATGGAGGAGCTGGCCAAAGT
>LQNS02277718.1:2013929-2028260 GCA_001587735.2 Parhyale hawaiensis | reverse complement strand
ATTGACTAATTACTGCGAGAACTGAACCACCAATACCCATTAATCTCAGCTTATGGAGCAGCCCAAGGTGATTCACGCGATCAAAAGCAGCACTAAAGTCAAGCTGTACCAACCTCGCCTGCGTCATAGCGTCCGAATAAGTGTAACTGCGCCTGAAGAACAGTACCAAGCTAAGCTTTCTAGCTGAGAACCAATTATTCTCTTTAAGTCAGCAGAGATGTCAGAAAATTTTACTTGTGACACTTGCTGAGCAAACTCACTGGACTTCTAACATTTTAGTAAATCCTTTAGAAGACGCACAGTCTGGTTTGCAGGTGCACAAAGAATTATTCAAAAGTTGGGGGAAGTGAAAAAAAGCTATGGATGAACCTCCCTGCACAGCAGTTATTACTGGCTATTACAGACAGAGGACACACTTAGGGTGATCATTTCTTTAACCAATATAGAGTTTTTCGATTACGTACTATATTTCAGTGCTTTACAAATCTTCGAGCAACGCAAATCTGGGTTCGTAATACTCGTCTACTGAAACAGCTGCTTCTCTGCGACACTGTTCCGTAGATCCCCTGTTCTTACCGACGGATGCAACCGCATCGGGCGTCAGTGTGTTCTCTCCACACTGCCCGTAACCTCAGACTGCTTGTTTCTTACTTCTAATTCCAGGTTTGTTAAAGAGCAACAGTTCCCCCCAGTTTTTCGACCTAACTTTTTGGGCTCTCAAAGCGATGATGGAAGGTGGCATATTTATCTACGATTATATGAATATATTACGATCCCTATGATAGCATCTCCAATACTGGAGCGGCGCTAATTCACCGGCGGAGGGATCACTGCGCGCTGCGGCACGTGCCGGCAAATTGCTACGCGTGCCTCATCGCCTCCCGCGCGCCCCTGCAACGTTCGATAACAATTCGTCAGAGCTGGCGACCCTGGCGCGCCACATCGCCGGTCTACTTAGTACGTTTTTTCCTGGAGAGGACATTTTAGAGAGAATCAAAATTTTATATTTTCTGTATTAATACACTTCTTCTCCAATTGATTCATTAGAGTGTATTTTGTTGCACGTCAATTTTGGGAGCGCTCGGATTGTCCTCCTTCAGTGATAAAATAAACCTAAGTGTAAACGTAACAAAATATAAAACATAAGTTCCGGAGTGTGAAAAAATTGACCGCCATCTAACTTATATTAATATCTATATCTATATATATATTTATTGTCAACACTATGCTACGCGGCGTCGTTCAAACAACACATGTTCCTACAAGTATCGGGAGCATGTTCTTGTTACTCGACCTTTGACCGGGCGCCGAAAAACGTTCTCATAAGAATAGCTTTGTTTCATTAACTATATGTGGTCGTCTACCCGGCATTGAGTTAGCGAAGGGTTAAATTATTGAAAGAATAACTAAAAGTATTCAATTGTTATTGTGTAAAATACTCGCGAGCCTCTCAAAGCAGAGGTAATTTATATTCCAGACGTTCACTCCGCCAGCCCGAAAGAAAAACAAGTGATTGCACTATAGCAGCACTGTTTTCGTGACTATTTTACACCAAAGAAAAGTACGCGTAGATCAGATAACTGGCAGTAGACGGACCAACCGGCCCATTGCCAGAGAGGTGCAGAGACGGACGTTCCGATCCTCTATGAGCTAAGTTGAAAAAACTTTTGTGACAGCTCACGAAATGACTCGGGGCAGCTCGCAAGGTGCCTATATTTTGTACGTCATTATGCCTAAACTAATTAAAGGTTTTTTATTTACCATAGTTAGGGTCAACTAATACGAGTAGGACAGCCACGACAGCGTTTCGGTTTCATTTTTTCTTTCTTAATGTATGGTGAATCTTTCAGTCTGAATAAATTATATTCATGAAGACTAAACTCTATATAGAGATGTTCTCACTGGCAGTGATAAATCATCGTTTCTTCAATTGCAAAGCAAAAGCATTTGTGTGTGTATGTTTCATATTATCACATACCTTTTGTTTTTTATAAACCAGTAGAGAATTTACGCATTCAAAAGAAAATTGCTTTCTTATCCCATTTTGTAAAATAATGGAAACAATGTAACTCATACAACAAGACGCTAAGTCAACGTGCTTTTAGTGTATAATTATTTATATCTTAAATTGTGTCCATTCCTAAAGCAACAAGACAGCAAAATAAAACTTTATTTTATTCTTCTTCCAACTTTACGTGATGGAGCTGAATGTTGCTTTAAGGGATAGTCACTGAAGAAAGTAATGTTGAACTTAACGCGATCTGTCAAAAGTTATTTGTGGCTCAGTATTGTTGTGTAACCAACACATATGTGACTTTCATTTTGTGTAATAGCATGAATAAAATTTCTGAACAATTTTCAGCAGAGTAAATTTTATTCGATTACTGTGGATCCGTGCGGGGAAACAATGAAATACATCATGAATCCATTGTATCCCGCCAACACTTGTCGCCCAATCTGTACACTATTAATGCAGTTCCTGTGTATTTTTTTTTTTTTTTTGTGGCATTGATGCTGTTCATTTTGAGCGAAAGTTTGTACATGACCACTAGTTCCCCTCGTTGCAGGGTCCTTTATCACTCACCTAATACGCAACAATGATGAAGGTGCTCTCACTCTCACTCTAATGCCAACAAAAATTGATTTCAGTGACCCCTAAGTTGAGATTATCGCGCGTTCCCACACACTCGAAAGGCATTCCTGCCCCTCCCGGGAGCTGGTCAGATGTTATCTGCCCCTCTGCAGCCTCCCTGTATCAATTGACTTTACCAGCGAGGGTGTAAGCGAGAGCTCCTAAACAAACAATAGCGCCGATACTCCCGTCCTGCCTGCTCTTCTCTTATCCTAATACGCATCCTATTGCTTCCTGACTGCGGCGTGTGAAGGCGCGGGACACGCGTGTTGGGGCAGTGGCATGGAAATGTGCACACTGTACAGTCCGGCGTTTTCTTTTACGACTTTCGAGGTATCGTTTTCTGTTACGACGAACGCAAGCAGATCATTAGGACTGGACTTAGAGAATGATTGTGAACCGCCGGAGCTTTCATCTAACTCGATTAATAACTGCTCATAAAGTCAATTATGATCTAGCATTAGCCAGAAATGAAAACTAAAAACAAAAACAGGTCAAGATTCACTTAATTAAACGCAAAGATTAAAGAATATTCTTACACGAATTTTATAGAAAACACTAAAACATTAAAGAAACATACTTATCTCCTTCCAGCGAAGTACTATTAAAATAAAACTCTATACGTAAATCACAGAAATCATACAGTCATTTCATAAAATGAAAGAAAAATATCAGCCATTGTTACATCGTGAGCAGTGTTACTGTATACGTTTACACCTTAGGGTTCTGTCCGACGTCGATAAAACTCGTGAATGATATCGCCATATGTATTTTTAATTTTATCCAATGAAGTTTTACTCTATAAGGTTAGGAGGGTAGGACTGGTTCTGCTAACAACGTTTCACAAAGAGACGGTGCGACCAGGGGTGCCTGCCTGTTACGGGAAAAGAACGTAAATAGCTATAAAATATTACAGCAATTTCTCCAACAAAATAACATTCGCATTTTCCATGATATAAAATGCTCCGAAGTCTCTTTCTTCACAGTTTCCTATCGAAATCTTCATTTGCCATCGTCCAATTCAAGTATTTATTTAACTAAATCTTTGCCTAGTACCGTAATAATATTAACTGTTGAATAGAAAGGCGCGGAGCTATTCATTTAGAAGAAGTCCAGCAGCTGAAGCAAACCTAAGCGTAAAATCGAATAGTCAGTACTGGAATATTTTTCGTTTTCTATGAGGCAATAAAACAGAAAGTAGTTTGAGCAGTAGCTGCGTAAAAAAATATACGTATGTACAATACTTTTTTATTCCTTTATTCAGCTGTTCACCGAAGGATATTAATATCTGCGCTTCCTTGATTTACAGCTTAGTAACTTTACACCGCATGCAATATGTGCTAAGAAAAATCAACACCGTCGATCGTATGTGCAACGCAACTGTGACTGCAAAAAAAAAAATAAATAAATAATAATAATAATAAAAGCGAATGCGCATAGGATACGAGCGGAATCTTTTTAGGGTACTTTAGGGCTGTTCTTTTGCATTATATCAGCAAATACAATGCCACATTTATCATCACTTGGATACGGCGAACATTCACAGAGAAATGAGTCAGTAGACTGTCGTATGACCTAAATAAAATACTGTGGATGTACTGTGAAATGAAAAAAAATCTTTCTATATTTTTTTGGTCTCATTGCAGTTGGAGTTTAAAAATATCAACCACGCATAATTCATCTTAAGTAACACTCGTACGTACCCCTGCTGCCAGAGCGTGTCTGGAGATCAGTACGTCAGTGTCATTCATCTACAAATTTTTTCGGCATAGCAGAGGAAAAATCTGCATACTTTTCATTTTGTATTACAGGAGCAATGGTATCTTTAGTGCTGCTGCACATGCCGTTCACTATTCTAATGTGTTTACTCTACTTTTTCCTGGGGACGACACTCAGCTTTGTTTGAAAACCGTGTGTGCCATTGACGCGCAACGAAGCGCAATGCGCCACGTGTGTTGGATACGCGCGAGGGTGTGATGTTTTTTGGCCTATAATAGGTACTGATTTCCAGCTGGATATTCGAAACCGTATGTCATGTAACGGGCTGCTTTTGTGCATCTTGTTAATGGCTGACAAGGAAATGCAATGATTGATTGCGCTGTAGAGGAATGCACATATATATATATATATATATATATATATATATATATATATATATATATATATATATATATATATATATATATATATATATATATATATATATATGTATATATATATATATATATATATATATCTCAAACTTTGTTTTATGCTTCTGATCCGCTGACGCTTTAAGGGTGAATTGGACTGGGTAGAAAATGTTCACATTCAAGCTTAACTTGTCCTAAGGTTTTGACAGGTACCCAGGGTTTGACCCATTGATTCGCATTTCATGAGTAGACCTTTAGTCGGTTACCTGTCACACTTCTAAGAACCCAGCCTCACTTCGCAAAGTGTAGATTTCAGTCGACTTGATGCAATCGGATTGCTTCTAACACCTGTAACACGATGCACAGAAACGAAGCCATAGTTCTTATCTGCATTTTCGAGCAAGTCAAGTTAAGTGTGTTTGGCGTTGATCGAATTTGGCGACACAGTCAAACACATCTTAATATTACGAACTTTATAGGTCTTACACATTCACATTAGCTTGTCGTGCGCGTCCTGTGTAAGCAAGTACATACAACACCACCACCACCACCACCACCAGAAGATTGTTGCTAGTCGTATGTACTGTAAATCTTATGAAAAAGAAGTTTATTTCTTCGTTTGTCATGGCTACGTTATGGAGATACTATGTACTATGTACAAGTCAGACAGGCTAGACATGGCCTGACAGCAGTGCTGATGCTCAAAAACAGCCCAATAAAAATCTATAAGAAACATCAATGCATGTGCTTTGTATGTATGTATATTCATGAATCTAAATAATAATTTATATAGAGTATTGTAGCATCCATAGCGTCTGTGAAGTGAAACACTTCAATGAATGCCTATGTGCATTTATTTATTTATTTACTTTTCTGTCTGTTTATACCTTGCAGGTATACCGTAATTATGGCAACAGACAGCTTATCTAATGTCTCAGTAAAAATGTTGTCAAATTAAAAATCTTTCAAGCCACTTTAGCCTTAGGAATCAGCAACATTTATTCAATACGGCCTTCTCATTATTTTCTAATGACATACTGTACTTTAATATCCTCTGGAAAGCTTTACAGTGGGCGCAAAGCTCTTCATGAGGAAGCGAAGCCCATTCTCTACACAGCTTAGACTTCAAGGTTATTAAGCGAATCATGTGGAGGAGTTCTACAGACCTTATTCTCCAAAGTGGACCACACAGCAAAGTCAATTTAAGCGGGCTCCTCGAGGACCATTCTACTTTGCTCAGGAACGTTGGAATTTGTGCCTGAATCCAGACTAGAATCATTTCAGTGCCACGTGATGGAGCAGAGTCTTGTTCAAAATGTAGAAGCTGCACTACTGAAGTAATCACGTGCCAAAAGAAGCAGCTTGCTTTCAGTGTGTTGGAAATATAACAATGACAGTTAGATGACTCCTGAAGGAACAAAAACGGAAGGAGACTTCCTGGTGGTAGTGATTCCAGCCCAGGCCATTACAGACAGTGTATTCCGGCCTCATGCCACTCTTCTGCCTTCCACTCATCTATCTCTACTCCAAACTCAATCATTCTGATGGCATAGAATTTGCTGAACGTCGAATTTCTTTGCATCAGTGAAAACAAAATTGGGTAGAATGCCAAATTCCAAGATGAAGATGTTGAGGATGTATCGACTTTTGTCAAATCTCAAGTCTCATACGATCATCAGCCGTCAAAAGATGTCTTTTCTGCTTCTTGTAAGGATATAGCTAAGATCTTCTTTTTGGAGTTGACGTATTGAAGTCTCATTAACATTTGCTTCCGTGGCCAATTTTATAGCAGAGCGGCACGGATTTCGACTTTTTTTTTCTCGTGGCCTTGATAAGATATTGAGTTCGACGAGACCGTTTCCTTCCCTGGCCAGAACGATTACATTTTTGCCGGTTTCCTTAAACTTTTTAGCGATTTTCCTATTTCAAGACAAAGTTACAGCTTTTTTGCGAAGTACGGATTAAGGGATTCGATTAAGTTTCTGTGAACAACGATTGTTTGCTCTAGTGCTGGTATATTCTCATTTTTGATATACAAAATAGACATGATTAGACACAAAGTGAAGCAAAAACTGCTGACTTGGCTTAAATATTATAAATTCAGTATTATCTCAAAGTTGTGCTGCCATAAGTATACGGTTGACCAGCTATCTGTTAATTTTCGGTACTGCCTGAAGCAACAACACAAGTAGCAAATATCACAGACGAAGAAAAATATGTTTATTTGTATCTGACATACTTATATAGCCAGGCTGTATCTTGGATACGGCTAGACAAGGAAAATCTAAGGCCACGATTCCAATGTTGGTGTTCATCCACTCTATAATTATATACAGTTGGTGGTTGGTAGCTTACTTTAGTGCAATCTTGCTTGCTCCTTTGGTAGGTCCTTCTCTTCTTCACGCCCTCTAGGATTTATGGAGGAGAAAATTCATCTACTGAATAAGACGATGAGCTATCACGAAATTTTAGCTCTGATTACGATGGGAAGTAAAGTTCCTGGGATATATGCTCGAAAGTAAAAAAAATCTGTATTTTCTGAAGCCCACTTCGCTTTGAAAGTAGCTCGGTACTATTCAATATGATCCTTTTTTTAGCGTGGTAAAGGGAAGGCTGCATTTTTGGCAGAGTATTTAATCCAATCGTGCATAAGCTTTTTCTTTGTAGCAGTTAAATCTTAACGCTGAGCAGAGTCCAAAGCATTTTTCATTTATATTGCTGCCAGTTTTCCATCCTGATGATTCATCTACCTGCTACTATCCTGATACAGTAATAACTGAGCATTTCCGGTAAATTCTTTGATTGAACTATATTTTCCTAGTGCCACTTGACTTTAAAGCATTTCCGAATTGATTGTCGGGGTTTTACTGGCAGGAGAGACATGCTACTCTCGCAAACTCATGACGGCACCACATTCTTCACTTTAACGGAAATAAAGCCTACAGTCATGGGGCATAACTTTTTCAATAAAACTTGTGCCGCAAGAAAGAACATTAAAAAGCTTTGTAACAAAATTATAACCATAATTTTTGAGAGCTGGGTACTCTAGTCACCTCCACCAAGGAGGTTATGTTTTTGTCGTGTTTGTCTTTCTATGTTTGTCAATTTGTCTGTGGCTAAGATAACTCAATAATTTGTCAATGGATTTTTACAAAATTTACAGGGGTTGTTAGGCATGTTAACAGTAACAGATGATTAACTTTTGGTGAAGATCCATTAATCTGTTCGTTGGTTTATCTGCCTATTTTGACTGATATTTGTCAGAATGTTTGTTAAGCAGCATAACTGAAAAGTTATGAACGGATCTTCAATAAAATTACAGAAACTGTTAATGATGTCAAAAGGTACAAATGATTAGATTATGTGCTGAGACAAGGGAAATCATGGTTTCAGAACGAATTTAAATTTTCCGTTACCGTTGCCTTGCTTGGCGGAGGAATGTGCTCTCAGAGTGCTCTATTATTTGCCATGTTTTTAGCAACTCGAGCGCCAGTTAAAACGCTTCTTTGAAATAAATGATCGAGCAGACTATAGTGTACTGTATGCCTCAAAAATATTTCTACAAGGCATTGACTATGTCAAAAATCCTTGTATCCATGAAATGGCAAGGAGTCCTAAAAAAGCTGGTTGATGAATCTTACATGAGGAAGTGGTATCTATTTAAACTAGATGAATCAATGAAAATTCCAGCTTTTTTAAGAGTCAACTTCACTGAATTTTCTCCATACGAATTCCTTAACATTTAAGTTGATGGATAACTCAGGACTGGCTGATTCAATTTTCATAAAATTTCGAAGTTTAAATGTTTAATAGAAGACCTACCGAACTGCTTTGCCAGTTACCGAAATTTCATTTGACATAGGGAGAAACATACATGACAATTTGGAGATTTTGGATTTTTCCTGTAGCTGCTGGAAATTTGAGTTTTTATTAAAGACTGATAAGATCTATTGTTTGACTTGAAGTTGTAAGTTCTTTGTCGATTTTTAGCTAAGACTTAAGAGGAAATTAACAGGTTTTATCTTTAAATGTTAATATCCTGCAGACTCTAGTTGGCTCTCTTATATCGTACAATTTTTACATCGCTTAGAAGGAAGGAGAGAAATCGCCAATATGGGTCATCGCTGAGCAGTAATAATCGAATATATAATATTACCCATATGACGCCCAGCACCTGCATGCAAGGAAGATGTTATAAACAATGTTATTTTTACTACAAGGCAAAGTTCTGTTTGGCACTTATGTAGTGAAGCCAGTACTAATAACTTGAAAAGAGCCAAAGTCAGTTTAAAGCCCTTAGGGGATTTAATTTTTATTTGTTACAGTATTATCCTATTTGATATGAAGAACCTAACTAGACAACTGGTGGACAGATCTACTCAGATCAGTTCCTTGAAGAGTTGAATGTCAACAGTGAGTTCTATTGTGGACTCTATGCCCCCTTCTAATTTCTATAATTATAATTACATTTTTCTTTATATCACGACGATCAGCTTTTTCTTTAATTGAAGTACTGTGCCAGATTTCTGATTAGTTTCTGATTAGTATTTGATTAGTTAGTTTAGTTAGTTTCCGATAAGTGTCTGATTCTGATTAGTTTTTGAATAGGGGCTGTGGCTGGTTTTTCTCTACAGAGAGTTCACAGTTCAGGAATGGTGTCTTCTATGCGCGGGATCAGTCAGAAGTGTATTTTATTTTTGTAATATAATTTCTACAGGGCAGTGTGAACGTAGAGCAAGATTAAATTGGGTCATCAAAGTGGTCCCAAGCCAAGTTCGCTCGACTTGACTTCTTCTGAAAAACAGACTGCAAATTTGGCCGGCATTAGAAGCAACCGCTCGGGCAAAAACGACTGAAAACTTCATTTTTATGGAGCAAAATTGAATTTGCGGAAGTCTCACAGATGATCGTTTAAGCGGCAATACAGGAACTCTAATCAACATGTCGGAGCAAGAAAACTTGCCCGCAGTTACGGGCAAATCGAGCCTCGATGACGTTATTTCGCTTTTAAAATCAAAGGTGCCCGTAATGGGAGAGCAGCTTCAGAACCGAGGCATAAAAGTTAATTCTAAATTAAAATGATTATCAATCTTATTAGAGTCTCAGTAATTCAGCTGATCAAATATAAGGACAAAGACTTTACAAAGAGGCCTGTCCTTTTTATTAAGAGTGATAAGGTACGATCGATTGGGCGCCGAAGTAAGCGTTCAAGACTTGACTTTGGGCAGTTCCCTGACTTCGACCCGTTCAATTGAGTTTCAGGCACCGACGCATAATTAATTAATTAAGTTTCAGGCACCGACGCATAATTAATTAATTAAGCTTCAGGCACCGACGCATAATTAATTATTTAAGTTTCAGGCACCGACGCTTAATTAATTAAGTTTCAGGCACCGACGCATAACTAAATAATTAAGTTTCAGGCACCGACGCATAATTAAATAATTAAGTTTCAGGCACCGACGCATAATTAATTAATTGGGTTTCAGGCACCGACGCATAATTAATCGAGCGTCCTTGCGACTGCCCGAAACGCAATCGTAAGTTGTGCCTGAAAATGGGGTTCTCAGCCGGCACAACCTCATCCGGGGGCTTCTAACCCTTGCATTGCAGCACCGTTCACATATGCAAAGCAATAAGCTGTCCTCCAAAGTAACGTGCAAGTTAAGACTCGATGGCGTAATTTCGGCCCGCAGTCGAACACGCCATTTGTGGTCGCATCTCTCCATTGTACAAAGCATACACTGCACCCGTCTGTTTAAAAATTTCTTGAAAGTACATATATAGAGACTCGAATGTAGTAAATTTTTCCCCTCATGTGTTTCATTAGTTTATTACCATATTCCTTTCAGAGCTGGCAAACTGATGGCAGCTCGATAAGACTAATCTTTTGACCTGAGAATAAATCCCTCATGCCTTCGAAGAATTTACTACGCCGCTCTTCTGCTTACGAGGCTCTAATTTCTGTGAATTTTATTTCCACCTCCTCTTGATTTCAATTACATCTACATGCAATTTATCCTATGAGCTAAGAAGTAACTATTTAATATTGTCGTGTGATGACCTAAACACGTGTTTTCCTTTATACTAGAACTGGTCGAGCACTAATTTGTGTCAGACAGACTTACTATTTGAAAAAGGTACGCTAGTCTTTCAAGCAAAAACATGAGACGGCGTAATAGACTCTAATTTTCAAACATGGCAACATGTATGTCCACTTTGCCCAATGAGGCAGCTCTTCCAGAGTAGGGGAAATTATTTGGTGTAACCTGTGCAATAAAACAGCATCCGGAGAATGTGTATGTGGGGCAAAGCGATAACAGGAATTTCTCTTCAAGACGAGAAACAAACCTGTCCTTATGGAATATTTTACCTGTGACTATAATCACCTGTCTCGCATTTGCTGCAAAAGATTCCAAGCAGGTTCTGCATAAATGCAAGTCAAAGTTCAATTATACCCTGATGGGTAAATATGTTATTATTTCAGCCTATTTATGGAAGCATGCCGTGGATGAATCATGCGCTGCTCTTTTCAGAAGAGAAGTTGGTTTTACTCATAGAAACAACATATATAGTCTTTTACTTAATTAGCTTCAACTCCCCTGGAAACGAAATGAATTCATCAAATTAAAGAATCCATCACTGTGAATTCTTAGAAATGAATTTTTCTGTTCTAAATTATAATTCTGCTGGCTCCTCCGTTAGTTACTTAGTTAATACGACCATGAAGTTTCCATCAGCGTTAGAGACGGGAAGTTAGGGTTTCCTTGGTGTATCCTTGATACAACCTGAGAAGGGATCAATAAAATTTATTTATTTATTTATTATCATTTACTTCTCCATGGGCGTGAGCTGTTCTTGGATTGATACTAATACAGCTTATATTATAAAAAACATGTTGGTACAGTCATTGCTCAATATTACAGCTCTAGATTTGCAACCTAGTCAACAAGGCACAGTGCCATAACACACCAATCTTTTCGTATTTCATAGTGAACATTTGAAATAGACTCCCCTCCGACGTTGTCGGAGCGGAGACAGTCAATGCGTTTGAAAATCGTCTTGACATATATTGGGAAAGACATCCTCCACAGCTAAGAACACATACTCCAGGAGTCACAGACTCTTAACTTCCAAAGCTTCAGAGGCTCCCTTAATCCAAAATCTAATCTCTTCCGCCCCAACTAGCTAGACGTCTATAAGCTCCGGAGATCAGCGGCCATACATATTGCTTGCATGAATGATCGTCTCTTTGGGTGAGATTCTTCCCTTTGTTTCCCTAAGTCATCTATATAATACTGACATAATGGCAATAGCTCATATATAGAGGGCCGGTGCGTAAGTCCCGGTGTCTCTGTGGGAATAGGCCTGTTGGTCCGTCTACTGCCACCTATCTAATCTAAACAAATATAATCAGATCTAATACAAGCTAGTTCACCGAACTATCACCACAATAGTACTAACAATCACTATCAATAGTACTATCCTCCCACGGGAAGAAATATATGTTTGCTGCTAATGTTACAGCTTGTTTCATTAAAGTTAGGTAAGCACATTTTTTTTATCCCTGAGGGGAAATTTGCGTGGCTGAACACTATTTCACCTGATTGACTTCATACAGTGCTATTACATGTAGTATCATCCAATAGGTATGGCGGTACTATGTAGCACAAATATTCAAATTCAAAATCATATGTATCTCCCAATTGGAAGATATACAAAAGAAGAAGTCAGGTTCAAATTCAAGATGCTAGTGGTCTCAGGTCTTAGGTAGAAAATTCAGTACCAACACATTTTTGCTTTGCTTTCAATCGAAGTGAACCGAGAGGAGCTGCGTCTTCGCCAAGAGATCAACACTATTACCTCTACAGGGGCAAACGCAGGTACAGCACTGAAGGCAGATTCCTTCAGCTCTCTCCACCTACGGTGTGGATGGTTAATACTCAGAAGAGATGCTCTGGAACGCTGTCTCTGACGACACTGTGCTTTGTCATATATACACGCTTAGCCTCAGCTCTAAGCTCTGCATCGCTCTGTATTGGTCTACCACAACTTGCAGTCAAGCGAACGCCGCCAAACCCAACAGCTTCTTGCTTAGCCTTGAAAGCCGACAGACACTGACCAGCAAGCCACGGTTTGTCCCGAGAAATCACAAGAATAGTTCTCTTCGGCTCACATCACTCAAAAACAGTGAGTCCAATCGTTACGCTCAAAGACAGGGTCACTATTGCAGAGAATCTGTCGCTAAGGACACTCCCTTATCGCCTCAGTAATATCATGGCTAAGCTTGTCGATAATTTGTTCGACGCCGAGGTTTGTGAACTCACCGCCGTTTCTAGTTGATTCGATCTGTGGGATTGCGATTTACGAGAGTACAAACTTTATTATCAAAGAACTTCACAAAATAACGGCGGTTCAGTATTACGCTCACTTCTTTGCCATCAACAACAATAGACATAGCTCACTAGTGACCTACTTTAGGTTTGGCAAACGAATAATGAGAAACATAAGCGAAACGATATTAGCCATTGCTCTTCATATTCTCGGTGACTTAAGATGGTTTTACCTTTTTTTCACCCGTGAGCGAAACAATGAGCGGTGATGTTTTCATTGAAAAATCTTAGTATATTTGTATAGGTATATATTTATGATCCCCCCTCCCCCGAGTGAACCAAAGAGCGGTGATGATGTTGTCGTTGAAGATTGAAGTATAGATATTTGTATGTGTGTCCACCCAAAAAGAGGTAGGTGTTGAACAATGTTCGTAATTGTAGGAGGGAGTCAGGTGGGTTACGTTGATGCGAACGATGCCAAAAACCTAGAATTAGTTGGCCATCAAAAATGATGGCGATGAATTTTGTTTTCTGTCCACCCAAAAACAGGTAGAAGGAGCTGAGTCATCATAAAAATTTTTTTCAGGCAGATAGGTAGGTTGACCGAGATGTAAACAATGGCAAAAATCTTGAGTTAGCTGGCCGTCAAAAATGATGGCACTGAATTAGTCTCCGCCGTGAGTGATGGTCTTACGCCCGTGGCATTCTCGTTGTGTATAAATTTATATGTGTCCAGTGTCCACCCTGAAAGAGAGAGAAATAGTTGAGTAATACTCTTTATTATTTTTTTTTGGCAGTCATATGGGCTACCTTGCTGTGAACGATGCTATTTATGCTGCAGGTGATAGCTGCTATTTTTGCTGCAGGTGATAGTTGCCATTTATGATGCACGTTATAGCTGCTATTTATGCTGCAGGCGATAGTTGCTATTTATGCTGCAGGTGATAGTTGCTAGTTATACTGCAGGTGATAGTTGCCATTTATGCTGCAGGTGATAGTTGCTATTTATGCTGCAGGTGATAGTTGCCATTTATGCTGCACATGATAGCTGCTATTTATGCTGCAGGTGATAGCTGCTATTTATGCTGCAGGTGATAGTTGCTATTTATGCTGCAGGTGATAGTTGCTATTTATGCTGCAGGTGATAGCTGCTATTTATGTTGCAGGTGATAGCTGCCATTTATGCTCCACGTGATAGCTGCTATTTACGCTGCAGGCGATAGTTGCTATTTAT
>LQNS02277718.1:1967776-2013895 GCA_001587735.2 Parhyale hawaiensis | reverse complement strand
TTATGCTGCAGGTGATAGTTGCCATTTATGCTGCACGTAATAGCTGCTATATATGCTGCAGTTGATAGTTGCCATTTATACTGCACGTGATAGCTGCTATATATGCTGCTTGTGATAGTTGCTATTTATGCTGCAGGTGATAGTTGCTATTTATGCTGCAGGTGATAGTTGCTATTTATGCTGCACGTGATACCTGCTATTTATGCTGCATGAACCACACCCAACCCAAAATATATGTAAATATACATCATACATGCTGCGCCAGTTTTTAAACAAGATAAACTTAACCCTTTATTGCATGATATAATCTTAACCCACCGGAAGGGATAGCACTATTTGATACTCGCTGTGTATGGCACTCCATGCATTTAGGGGCTATATCTACCTAATAAAAATTCTGTGGAGCACATGTTTTATTTTTCTAATTTTCAGGCTAATTCAAAAAGAAGTTCGGCATCAATAAGTCTGCAACTGTGATAAGCAGTGCCCAGCTCTTCTGACGGAATAAGTACCACTTCAATTAGTGAGCTTTATACTGTCTGTCTATCGTCCAAAAATAAGGGTACTCCATGAGTTTAATTAAACCTAATATTCAAGTCTTTTTTCCTCTGTAGCGACCCAAAAACTTCATTAAATTTATTCAGCGTAGTTGACGTGGTGTTGGGCTTCCGAGGAAGAACAAGCTCTGCTCACCCTGCCACATAAATGAACGTAACCGCTTCTCCAGCTGCTCTAATCATGACTCTTTTAGTAAGCAACAGAAACATTTTCTCCAATTTGTAGTCTGCACTTTACAGGTTTGGCAGCAAGTCTGTTAAAGTTAGAACATGATTTAGTGCGCAGCCTTTCTAAGGGATGGCAAGTTTCTGCAGCCAACAAAAAACCTGCGCCGGGTCTGCACGTGTTGCAAAGGGTGGAGGGTAAATAGGTCGAATAATGCCCTGTTTCGGTGTCATCATGGAGACTCTTCTTCACGGCAGCTGAGGTCACATCCTAGTCAAATGACTTTATTGAAATGACTGAATGCTCTCCTAATGGCGTCTGAACATTTTACTGAGCCCGCGTAAATTCGACTGTGTGTCTACCAGAAAAAATTACTGAAATCACAGCTATCAGATCAGTTTGTTCAGCAAGTATCACGAGTTAATTCGAACTTAAGAGAGCCTCGCGCTTATGAGCTGCTTGCAAGGTATCGTAAACGCGTGTTGTAATCACAGGCCAGTGAAATGGCAACCGTCATCCGAAATGAAGTTGTGAGAGTGCCATGCATCACTGACTAGCGTAAACTGAAAAATAGGAAATTCTGTGTGAACTGTAGTGCAGCCTTCAAAGCTGAGCGCAAGTTTGTATCCTTACCTTTCTCCAAGCTGCGGAATTTACTCGATTTCATTTGCATAATTTTTGTATTCCCTTTAGTTCAATTTAACTTTTCTCAGCCGTAACTAACACCAGCGTTACTTACCTAATTCGGATTCGTCTTACCGCTTTTCGGATTGTGCGTGCGACGCAATGATGAGCCGTGGGGTCACCGGCATAGCTCATGTTATGCTGAAGTCTGATCCCAGCACGTTGTGCGTGCGACGCAATGATGAGCCGTGGGGTCACCGGCATAGCTCATGTTATGCTGAAGTCTGATCCCAGCACGTTTCTTTATTCATTCGTAGTTGAAGAAACTCGCTCATTTGGCGTTAGTGTAATACTCCTTGAAGAAATAGAAGAACAGAAACAGTGACTTTGCAGAGGACAGGAAGTGGTTAGTTGTGGCTGGCGTTTGCTGTCGCAAGAAAAAGAGATTGCAGACAGCAAGAACATTCTAAAGGGCTGTAGAATGGAGTTTGATACAGAAACGATCGAGGCCATCATGCTCCCTATTTTTAATTAAAATGACGTTTCGGGCTGCATGGCTCCTGGAATACAGGCAGCGTCTTGAGGGTAGTACGTGGTGCGCTACTGTAGAACAAAACCGATAAAAACAATGTCCCTAATATTAAGCCAGCATCGCCTTCTTCTGCACGTAGAGACCATAAGTATGCGTAAAATTATTAGGCGTGAAATATTTTGACGTAAAGGAAGGTAGGACAAGGAATTTTAGCCGTATATATCTCTGATTATTTAGTAAAAAAATTGATGTAATGAATGTAGATGAGGTAAAATTGGCGAACATATTGGTTAGAAGAGAAGCTTTTGTGTGAGGGATAATTGTTGGACATTATATTTGAGGTAGGATATTTATCCTGTTAAAATATGTGCGATATACAATTTTTTTTTGGGGGGGGGGAATTTTTAAACAATGGCTGAGTATACGATGCAAATTTTGACCTAATTTCACTTCGACGGAAGTTATTTTGACGATGAGCCAATTGGACGACAGATATTTTGCTACAGCAAGGTTTGATGAAGGAAAATTGGGAATATTTTCCCTTGGAGCTTTCGAAGTGGACGAACTACTTAGGGAAGTGGACGCACTTGCTTTCGAAGATACATTAGTGGCTGTTGTACAGCTATCCCGTGGCATGTAATAAAACATTACTAACAATAATAATCATGATTTTAATAATACATTATTAATATAAAATAATGCTATTGCGACTAGTTACCCAATCTAACGCCTCCCAGTAGTAATATCCACCCCAATGGTCATCTATAAACTACTTTTTTGATACGTATTTTGCTTTAGGTTTTTAATGAAGGAAGGTTATAGGGAGGCGTTACTTATATCAAAAAAGTCAAAACTGTTGTACTCCGGTATAAGAACATGTCGATTTGGAGAAGATGCCCTCATTTAGGCAACAATTATTTTTTTCTTTTGGAAATTTTTACTCCAAAGCAACCAAGTCAGCCTTAGCCACTCATCACTGAGCGGACTTTCTACCTATAATGTGAATGTTCAGCGAGTTATTTATGAAGGCTAAGCTCTGTGGAAGAGCAGCAGTATTGCTTTGGGCTGTCAGATTTATGGCAAGGCAGCCTCTACTTACGAGTGTGCACAACATGGTGAATGCTATCCATGTACTTTTTTGTTTGTCCGTATCCGTGTTAAGCTGAAAAGACTCAGTGATCAACTGCAAAGACTGTGATCATTTTCACTTCCTGGTGTGTTGACACACGAGCATAAATCAGTAGACTCTGCAGCTCATGAATGAACAAGTTACTATATTTATTTCTACCAATTGTTACTCCACTAGGCGAAGCTGCTCATTTCCTAACACTAATGTAATTCATTTCTCAAATGAGATTTGTTTTATTTAAGAATGGGATGAATATTATTTCTTGACATGCCCTCCACCACAAATCTGAAGGTGGAGCTTCCACCTCTCTGCTGTGTGTTTCTTTTGCATAAGTCGGCGGTTTAACTGGTGTACTTTAACACCTTTATTATTTCCAACTATCCATACCATATAGCGAGTCTTGCCTAGTCCGTGGCTCTTAAATTATTGTATCTATTTGACTTAGTTTTTCCTATTTGGGATAAAAAAAATAAAAAAATGGACGTAGGAGCAAGGAGAGTGAGCCATTAGTACCTATCGAAATTCTCTCAGAACAACTCTTGAAATCCAGGAAAAATGAACTTGTGCCAAAAAATTGAGTTTACGCATGTGCCGCGATGAAGTACATAACTCTGGCGGAGGAACTTTTTTCGTCTTTTTTATTACCAATGAAATCTTTAGTTTACTTAATACACTGATAATGTTTCGAATATACTCCCCTCCACCCAGGCGGAAATTATGGTTGTCATTATAGTAGAATATAGTAGTGTATGAGAGATTAAAGTCGATTATGGATGATGAAACAGTATGGTAGATATGTCAACCATAACATACCGTTGATTTTAGTATATTTAGGTCGATATTGGTGGAGGCAATATTGGTTGTTTATGGTTTGTCAAGAAACGAAGGTCTATTGTCGTACATGGATATTTGACGACTATATATGGTAGATGGTTGTACAAGGATGTTTAAAGACTATACATGGTAGAGAATATGTTAGAGTATAACTATGGTAGCTTATCAACGGATTTCCGTACGTACGATCATGAGGGAAATTCCTCCCATTATATGGGGCAGAATATGTAGAGATTGCCATGGATTTTATTGATATGGCTAGAATTCCCAACATTATGGACCAAAATAATATTGCATGACTCTAAGCTTGAATGCGAAACATCTAAAATTTCATATCATAGTGCAAAAATTGTGCATATTTTCAGTCTTTTCTTTCCTGTCGATGATATATAAACATTGCACGGTATATATGGACACTAGCGGCCTTGACATTATTTTTATCTATTGCTTTCCGATTTTTTACGCTTAGCCAATTTAGCGTAGTTACCCATCATATCCATTGTTATTTGTTGCATTATATACTACATATTATTGCAATCAATGATCAAATATTGCCATCTATTTTTATTTTCATTCAATTTATATTTCTGAAGATTTATTAGAAAATTCTTTTTATTAGCTTTATATGGAAGATGTCAAGTTTTATGAGATATTTAACATTTCGTACCCGGACATCAAGTACCAGCCGAAAGTCATCGATTGTGTTGTGACTTCCTCTAAACTACGTAAGGTAGCTCTATACCAACTTAAAGTTGAAGAAGTTTATATATTAACGAGTGTTAACTGCACCGTCTGGTTCAAGCTCCTGCTCTAGCATCGTTCTGAAGCTTAGAGCCTAAGACCATCCTGAGCTGCAGGCCTAACAAACACTTAATAATTAAACTATTATTATAAGCAAATAATCATCAGCAAACGAAGCAGGCATCGACTGCATAATATGTCAATGAATAAAAAAGTTTATCTTGGTAGAATATAGTTGTATTATTCGCTGAACACAGTCGATTTTGGTTGTTAATGGTTTTTTTACGGTTCATTATGGTAGATCATGGTTGTGCAGCTAAAACCTTTATAGTTGTTATTGGGTATTTATGGTTGGGAATTATGGTTGTTATTATGGTCGAATGTTGTGACATATCTCTACCATACTACACCCCATAAATGGTTGAATATGGAGGATATATCGATAATAAACAACCAAAGTCTCGACCATAATCATAGCTGTTCTACTATAATCACAACCATAATTTCCGACTGGGCAACGATGTCGGTGCGGAGACAGTCAACACGTTTAAAAATTGACCCGACAAACATTGGGAAAGACATCCTCCACAACTAAGAATAAGTCCTCCAAAAGCCATAAACTCTTTCGCAGATCAGTGGCTACAAATTGCACTTGCGTGCATCATGAGCGACTCGTGGCTGGGATCTTATTTTCTGTTTTTTCCTACGTTATCCATTGCATGCTAACATAATGGTACTGGCTCGCGAAGGTTCGGCGTGTAAGTCCCGGTGTCTCTCTGGAAATGGGACTTTTGGTCCGTCTACTACCGCCTATCTAATCCAAAATAAAAAAGTGTTCCCGTTGAAGTTCTTCAAATTTCAATGAAATTTATGAGAAATTCTCCCCCTTCCTACTGCAATGCCAGAAAATGGTTGCCATGATAATTTGAGTTGGCTTTCCTGCCTTGAGTTCGAATTCTCCTGAAGAACTCCATTGACTCCATAGAACTTACGCTCGGGATTCTACTAAATAAATCCAAATTCATTGAATGCATGCTGAAGCTTTTCCCCTGAATAGCGTTTTGCCGTTAGTTTTACAGCGTGAAGGATGCACTGCAGCTACAAACCGAAATAACCAAAAGAGATGAAAAAGTACTCTTGGATTCAGCTCTGCTGTGTAGTACAATCCTGTCTTTCTTCCTTCTTTTGGTGGCATGATGAAGGAACAAGCCTTTACAGCAGGCAGTCGTCAGTCAAAGCGCAAATTACAGCTGCATTACACTGATCATATATATATATATATATGGTATTGCTTAAGTTTAACTTCTACCTATATTTGCATCAAAGGAAGAAATCAAACAAGAAACTTAATTACTGTAACGTGTGCCTTATGTTCGATCTCAGCTCCTCGTTGTTGCAGTTCTACTGCACTCTGAAGTACATATCTTACCATTTGCTTCGTTCATAACCTACTCAGGTTAAGCAGGGTGAACTCTGAGAGTAAACAATCTTTTGATTCGGGAAGAAAGCAAAAAAAAAAAAAAGAAAAATCAGAATCTTTGATAGTACTAAGTTACTACAATGAACTTCAGTGCTAGGATTTCAAAGCTGGAGAAACAAGAATTGCGTATGTAGAGACTTCCATTTAGTTACACCACCGCTTACGACCTGGCCGACTTTTCGCTTTTCGGTCTTCAACAGAGCGCCAATAATTTCACAGAAATCTTCCAAATGGATTGGCTGTTGCCCCTGTTACCTTCAAGCGTTTCCGTAATTGGACAGATAACAAGCTAATAACGAAACAAACAAAGGAGTACAAACAAAACAAATAAGATAAATACTTCTTTGTCTTTGCTCCAACGTTTGATTACCTTGCAGTGATTTTCATTCAACAACAAACAAAATCTGGTCCAGTCTGAAGACGATTTCCAAAAAAGTAGTCGGGGTCGTAGAAACCATTGCAGGGTTCACCCACATAATTTTTATTTCAATCGAACTTCTTTATTACTTTTTTAATGCTGAAATTCGGGGATTTTTTGCAATCCAAAATAGTTACACTAATAATTGTCTTCAGAGTTAATTACTACTCGCGTTTGAACAAATCACTTGCTTGGCAGACTGCAAATGGTGCATTTTCAGGTTGGGAGAGTAAAATAAATAATGATATTAGGTTAAAACTCAGACTGAATACGAAGACAGTCACTGTACGATAATACAGGTCGCGTTAGCTTGGGTCTTCAAAGTCGATTTGAGCAAAGCTCACTTGACTTGTCCGGAAATACAGGCAGGAACTTTAGCTTCGTTACTCCGAATCGTGTTACAGGTGATAGAAGTAACCCGATTAGTTGAGCCAAGTGATGTCTCCGTTTTACGGACTCAGACTAAATTCGGAGAAGCCTCATTGATAATTATAATTCATTAGGAGTCAACGCATGAAACTTGAATCAACATGTCGAAATCATGGTACCTGACTGAAGATACAGGCAGGTTATGCCTCTCAAACCTAATTTTCGGGCCTAATCGAACGCGCCTCATAAGCAAAGAGTCCATTTATCATAGTTCGCCAATTCTGAATCCACTTCGGTGGATAGGAAAGAGTCTACCTGAGATTGGTGCTTTAGGGTTCACTGCGCTAGGTCAGTTTTGATCGGCCTACAAACTTGAGATTTCATAGTTTGATTTGTCCCAAACTTCAAAAGGGAGCGTTGGCTTTATCTTTTTGAGTCGATTCGGGTGTGTTACAAGCAACCCAATAACGTTGGGACCGGCTGAAATCCCAACTTTTATGGAGCAAGATAGAGTTTATGGAAGTTGCAAGGGGAGCCGATTAAGTGTCAATGATTGAACCTCATATCAAGGAGTTAAAGCCAGAGCATCTGCTTGAAGCTTCCTTCAAGTTAAGCCTTGAAGGCTTAACTTCACTTCCCAGTCGAACGTGCCGCACCTATAGTGTGCATACAGTTGAAATACAGTGATAATCTGTTACCAACCACTAACAGTATCTCCTGAGTCAATTTTCAGCCTTATTTCTAAAAAAAGAAAATACTCTTCTATGCGCCAAGTTCATTATGGTGTAAATTCTTTCACGAACATAGTTATTCAATTATTAAAATGAATTAAGATTATATTGAAAATGTAAAAAATGTACTTGACTAGACATTTGAAACATCTTCAGAATTAGGGTTAGTCGTCTGACAGGTGTGGAGCTCCATTGTAACTAAATTCAAGATTAATGTACATATGAGTCGTATCACACCTGTGTAAAAATAAAACTTTTTCCTTAAATAACTACTTTTGTCTCCTTAAGTTATTAGTTTTACAGGCGATGTACCGAAATTTACCAATTCTTTGCAATATTCGCAATTTCTTTAAAGCTTAAATTCTGTACACACAGGTCTCACTATTCTGGGAGTTTAACGAAAACCGAAGTTGCTGTAATTCCAGTTTTGGAGATGAGCACTTTTACGTCAGGACTCCAGACAACTTACTTGCAGGCAAGTCTACGGCTCAGGCGAAGCAGTTTAAAGCATTCGGCACTGCTTCTTCGAAGAATCGGATTGTTCCAAGTGACTTGGAAAAAAAAAAAAATTACGACTTCGCTTGCTCTCATTTCTTCGGCCTATTAGGTATAAATAACCTGTTCGCCCCACAACGCTGCTCGCCAGAGGAAGCGCAGTCTGCTGGATCCATTAAACGCCGCGCAGCCAGTTTTTCATTCACAAAGACGCTCTCTGTTCTCTATCTGGCTGAGTACCGAGGATACAAAGAAGTTTCTTTTATATCCGGAGTCATGGACGGTGTTACCACAGGATACATAAATTATGGTATAAGCTCGTTACTAAGACATATTTAATTGGAGGGCGAATGCGGAGAAACACCTTCAGTAGGTATAATTAAAGCCTTACTGCACTTCTCGTATTGGCCTTCCAATTGTTCTTGCAGGCACTTCTATGAAAACAGTTACAACAACAAACGAGGTTTGAGAATTATCATAGTTTAGCTATGCTGAGTTTATTATTATGATTCGTTCCTAGTGATATAACTTCGTAAATTGAAAATGGCAAGCTAAGCTGGCTAACAAAAGTTCGAAAACATAGACACTTATTTTTTCTATGAGACGTTCGAGTTACGAGTCCTGACCTTATTATATTTCCAGAATGTCTTGATGCGACGGCCAATTTTTCGAGCAACAGTTGCTTCGAGTAGAGAGGTCATCATTGATTTTTTCTTTCTACCGTCAGCCCGTATTCAGTTTTATGTACTTAGCCGCAAGCTTGGCAAAGCCTGTAAATGAGGTGAGCTGATACTTTTTCAATTATGCTCCAGTTTTGCTATTTATTCTCTTTCTTGATCAGCTCAATGACAAGTGGTTGTCGGGTTTACTGCCTAACTCGCTCTTGGGAACCGAATTAACTGACTCAGTATGATTTTCTCTGGTCCTCACATCACTGAGCATAAAATATACCGAACAGAGTATTCACCCAATAATGGACAGTGTCATATCAGGGTAGTGCGATTTATTATGACAGTAGATTGTTATTTCAACTTATATATGGCTCTTGGAGGCGGGTTTTCCAATCAAAATTCAGAGATGAAGATGCAAACAGATCAAGAGAGTGCATGTGCTTCTAGCGTAGTTTTAGAAAGTTTCTTTCGATTGCACCGTCCGATTTATGGAGGCGATCATGCTGTAACCGATGCCACTGTAATGGGATTTTATTGGAGAGATGCAAGCTTGCAGACTTCGGTCTTGTAGTTGCAGAAAAGAGACTGCCCGGGTGTGCTCAATATCACGACGACGAGGAGTATCAGGTTTCTTCTCTCGATTGTATGTAGTAACAGTAACAGATGTTTTAAAACAGGATTTTATTAAATACATACCAACAGATGCAAATATATACAACTCGCAGGGCTGGTTGCGTGTGGGTTTGTCAACCTCATAGAGTTTCTCCGTTCCAACGTCGCCAGTCTGGTGTGATTTAATTATAATAATAGAGACTGTGGTAATGATCAATGATTGCTCTTGATCTCAACAAGAACCCAGCCGTATTCTACTACCTAGGAAACATAGGCCGGGCGCACACCCTGATGTCTGAGGAAAATTAGAAACATTTCTCAAAAATAAGAGAGCCAGTATGGCAAGCGCTGTAACATCTTAGGTAGTATGATCTAGGGCGTAACTGAACTTCTAATATTAGCCCTCCACCATTCTATAGCAATAGTGACTCTCGGCTCGATATGAAGCGTGAGTGCTGCGCTGTTCTATATCAAAATTTTTGTCGTACTTTGTTACACTTGAGGATAACAGTTATTTACTTTCGATATGATACACCCCTCTGGAACCGGTTGGCCTATGCCGGCAGAATTAACGAGCCAGTGCGTGTGGGCTTCCCAGTAGACGGGGTGGCCACGCTGACTTTACCTGTTAGTTATGTTAGTACGTCGAAAATCATCCTCTACGTCATGAAAGAATAATTTACATAACGTGACATGGAGCAGTGGAGCATACCACTTTAGTAACGATGAACCGTCCAGTCATTCATGAATAACAGTGCAGGAAATTTTATGTGTTTCGTAAGACGTGATGAAGTAAATTTTGCCTAGAGAGAAGGGGCGAAATCAGATAACAAAAGTACAATATGTGGTCTCTCAGTGAGTGCTCGGCCACGTTTGATCCGCCGTGTGAGTCATGCGAACGGACGTTGCCAGGATGACTTCAAAGGGCGCCTCAAAATAAAATTTATACAAGTACTGAAAATAATTGTGCAGCAATACATTCTTTCGGACGGAATTAAACTGAACTGATGAACTGCTTTGAAGCAGCAGATGAACATTGTAGAATGAGTGAATCCTACCCTAACCAGGTTATGTTACCTCCTCATAAATACTTGTTTCGTCATGGAAATATACTCGTAAGACGACAATAAATCATTATATCGAAGTAACACAGCGCTGTTAGCATACGGTTACGGGCGAAATGGATACTGTCGTTAATTTTTAAAACAAAACGGATAGCTATCGCGAACTGCAAAATTTAAACAAAGTTTTAAACGTAAATGAAACACGAAGCTACCACCAACACGGGCGAAACACAGCTGCGTTCACAGCTAAAACACGATCAACTTTAACTCCTGCAGTAATGGGTACAGGAAGATTATAAAGTTGAAACTTTAATTACCCTATCTTGGAACATAGATGGTGCACAGAAGATCATAAGAGATTTCCATCATGAATGCTAACTGTATGAAAGCACCCAAGCAGCTGATTATCAATGCGAAGAACCAGTTAGGCCCAAGACCTAACGGTCCAACGTTTATTCATTGTTGCACTCAGAGCAGCACCACGGTTTCTGTAAACAAGTTTCCCAACTGTGAAATCATCTTTCCCCTAAGCTTGTCCATGCCTCAGACTACCAACTCTTCCCTGGTACTGGAATATACACTCTGACCTTCCAGCAGAGGACAGCAATGGAGGCGGGTTTCCATAAACGTGCTTAGCTTGCATCTGCATACGCGCGGCCCGCCTGCAAGCTTATGCTTTGTTTCTATAGAACTTCTCACCAGACTGGTTATACGGAGAACCTTCGATAAATAATTATCCTTGAAATAATACTCGTGGAATCTATTTTAAGTCCTGGCCAAAATCCGTATCACAAATCTGTGCGTATGCGTATCAATGTTGAGGCTGCGGTCAAGTTGAGTTTACCTTAACTGAGTTGCATGCACCATTTCTCACAGTGACACTGCAAAATTTTTCACGCATTCGCTATATATATATATATAACAGGCACTTTTTACAGATTTCATATAATGCAGTTGCACCAAACCAAACTGTGAAGAATATTTCACGCACTGAATGTTATGATAAACAATAAAGGAAGAGATTGAGTCCTCGATCAAGGACTCTTACAGTCGAGAGCTTTGCATCTCCTCTCCCGACAAAAGTCCAAGCCTCCCATGGGGGTTTGGATACACGGTTGGAGGCTCACACTGTTGCCAAGACATCCTCGCTTTCCCGAGGAACTACAGACTGCTCTGATTGTGATGAACAAAAAAAAGTGATGCGGACGCATATTGGTTTTGAACAGATACGTATCTGTACCAACAGAGAAGTGGTATATAACAATTTATGAAGTGTTCAACGTGAGAAGATACTTGTATGCTAAAAAGTTTAAATAAAAAATCCTTATAAAAGAATTTTATATGTTTGAACAAACGGAGGGGTAGGATCCATGGTCCATAAGGTACAAACCAGCAATGAATTCCAAGTTTTCATTGGGTGCGTACGAGCTCGATCACGGAGCTAACCTGCTGCATCACATGAAGCACTTTTCCAAGAATCTTGGTCTATTCTAACAATATCTTTCAGTTGACTCTCCATCTCTGTATATGTTTCCTATTTGTTCTTCAATCATTTACATTGAACGTATTACGCTATGCGGCATTTATCCATATTTTGTATAAATTTTCGAATTTGGAAAGTTTGCATTGACCGTATTACGCTATGCGGCATTTATCTACATTTTGCACACAATTTTTGATTTTGGAAAGTTAGATGATGATGATGAGGATGCTGTGCCCCAAAGTCGTGGAACGGACAACTGACGGCGTCTAAAAATGCAGAATATCCATACTTGCTTATGAATTTTGAACAGAACGGACAGGCGATTTTTCTCTTAAAAAACCTAAGCTCAGTGTTTTGCCCTACTTTTGAACAGCAGGACTAGGACGATAATCATGCTCAGCCTAGTTGGAATTCGCAGCAACCAACACCAAGGTCTTCTACATTTTCCAATAATAGTAATATTTATTGAAACTAGAACACCAAGAATGCACAGTACATACTTATGAGAAAGTACACTATATATGCAGGCTAGAATGCCCTATTGTCTCAAACCCATACAGAGGTTATAAACTATTCGAGCAATAATAATTAACCCTAAACCTACTGACCAAAATCAAGTCTTTCGTATGAATAGTATTATTTATTATTGATTGAAACGCAAAGAAAAAAATGGTCATTTAGCCGCTTAGGGTTAAACTGAAAATCAAGTAGCAAGGTGTAACGCAGTCTTTGAAGCGGAATCACGACCACAAGCATTATTAATAGGGGAGATTCTGTAAATTATTTGCTGTCATTTTGACGTTCCACTAATTTTAAAATAAGGATATGAAAGAGATACAAGCAAAATCACTTAGCTTTGAGGCTATATATTTCACTCATGGTTAGCTCGAATTACCATTTTCGCCAATCTTCACCTCGTGGTGAAGGAATATATTGGGTTTGCGGCAGAGACTTGAAGAAGAAGCGACCAACAGAAGCATCTCCTTGCATTGTCTCTGTCTATCTCACGCCTAAGGCACTTCGAGATGAAGGTATTCCGGTTCATGGTATAGGCTGTGTTTGAATACTGGGACACGTTATGTAACCTATTTCCTTCTGCTAAAATGCGTAATATTCATGTTAAATCTACAATAACGAACACAAAGCTTGTATTTCTATGTATGGGAAAAGTATTTTTTCAAATGTTTTCTGTGAAGGCAGTTATGCATTATATTTTTAGCGGGTGTTGTACCTAAATATAGCCAACGTGTTGAACAAATGAGCAAATCATTAAGTATACTTAGTTTTTGTTCAGAGTTTAACTTTATTTTGCATTAACTAGAAATTTTCTAAACGCCTGCAGACTATTGAGCAGTCATGCCTAGCTACATTTGGTATTTGTCTGGTAGCAGGACAAGATTGATACGTATGCAAGATTATACCAATGCGAATGAAGTTCACTTATAAATACTGAAGAAATGTGCTGAAATTAATACACAACGCATTCGGGTTGTCCATGCATAGTCAAGAGTCTGGTCACTAAGAGTATTTTTGGCTTCCAAAAGACGCTTTGCTCTTTGAGCATCTAGGGCGGCCGAAGATCCTCTTAGGAAAAACTCACCGCGTGCCACTGAAAAACGAGGTTTCGTTTTCACCTCCGGTGCAGACAAAAAAAAAAAAGTTGCCTGACCACAACGTGGTCCATCCCAAGAAGTGGGGCCAATGCTGCCTACAGCGTGGGGGACCTGCTCTGTATAGCGTCTGCGAGGAAGTGGGACACTGAGCTTGGAAAATCTGCCTGCCTTAATGAAAACGACGCATCTTCCTTCATGTGAGAATAAGCTGCTGAAAAATGAATCTTCCCTTGTCCCACTTCTTCGGCACGAAGCACTGGGAGCGCTATCGGTCTTTCTATGAGCTGCTGATATACAAAGAAGCGTATAGTCGCTGAGGAAGTGGGACACTCATCTCAGGAGTCAGGAGTTTATGTCAGCGTTAATGACATCGATGCTTCTTTCTTCATAAAAGAATGAACTGCTAATAACTGACTATTCCTTGGTCCCATTCTCTGGCAGTAATCACTGGACACTCTGTCGATCCATATTTTATGAAAGAGCGATCACTTCATACTACTAGCCCAATGTTCAAGGATCTTTGTACCGATTCGGTAAAACTGGCTCTGGCCATGAGTGAATACTGTCGACGAGCATAAAAGTTGCAGAGGACCTGATGCAGACTACTCATGAATCTAGCAGGGTTCATAAGTGATTCTCGTATGTATCTATATATTATATTTCGTTACAATTCTCCGTCCCTATTCGTATCATCCATACGACTAGGCAGGGACCAAACGTTAAGGGTAGTTCTTGGAAAATGCAAGGAAGATGTAGCCTCGGTACCACAATTTTTCAAATCGGATGACGGACCAAGTTCTCCTCCAAAGTCCTTAACACAGATTTAAACCCTGTCCTACTAGTCAAAATATTGTTATGGGTATATACAGCGTTGTTTAAACTGAAAAAAAGTTAACTCTCTGTAACTTAATTTTCACCTTTACTTGATACTTCCTTCCTGAAAGTTCGATCTGTTCATAAATCTCTTGCTGTTAATCTCAGGCCCGGTCAACACCGGCGCAACAAGCAATGCGATAAGGTTTTTGAGGGGAGACATGTTGCCTGTGATCGACAGTAATACACGGTGTGTAGAGCGATTTGGGGTGCGTCGGTGGGGACTGTAGACTTTGCGGTACCCGACGTTACGTTTCTTCGTACAACAAGTTTGCTGCGTTTCATGCCCTTTGCTGCACTGGTGTGGCCCTGGCCCGACCCATCGCTGCATACGGCGCGGCTTGGAAAGTATATTTGAAAAAGAAAAAAAAAAAAAATAACTACATCTACTTCAGTGCTGATAACAAATTTTAATTTATTTTTCATTCGTTGTGTGTGTGCCGCCAGTCGGTTATAAAAAACTGAAAATAAGGAAAAATTGTGTAGCCTTTAGTATAAATGAAGTGAAGAAATTATCTTTCATTCGGCCTTTTCGTTGTTCGTGCCAATTGGCTAGATTTCTTGCCTGCTTAGGCCAGAAACACACCTGAGCAGTAACCGACGTGCGATACATCAAATTTATTCCATGAAAAACGTAACGTCAGCAATCTACCGTCCCTACCGATGCAACCCAGATCGCGCATGGCTGTGGGTAGCAGGCAACATCTCTCCCGCAAAAATGACGTTACATTTTTTGTTGCGCTGGTGCAACCCTGGCCTAAGTTAATGCGTACCGAGAACGACATCAAACCCCTTGTCTTTGTTCGCCGTAGAAGCTTATTATTTTGTTTCTGATCCACGTGAAACGGGAGAAAAGCCTCGATTTCAGTGGCCTCGATTCTCTCTCTCTTCAATAGAGATAGTACAATAAATGCTATTTACCGATTTAGACCCTGAGTAATCGATTCGTACAGTAATTAAATGGAGTTTCAGACTCAATTCAACTCGAGAATGCCCACAGCCAGACAGTAGTTAATATTTTACAGCATTAACATTAAACCAAAATAAATTAGGGCCCATACCAATTTGCGAGAAACCATTTTAAACATTGGCGGGAGCCGTTGCTATTCCTTTGATTTTTTTGTTTGGTTCTGTTGTGAAGAGTTGGTACAAGTGGGGTTTACTCAATTGCGAAATGATGTGTTCTGAGCAGATTATACTGTCGTTCAGAAGTGGAGATTTAAAGCCTGTTGTTAAAAGTTGACCTTAGCATAATTTCAACAGTCCTGTGCTTCATCAATCGCTGCTATTATTAATGACTTTATATCCCGCATGAATATAAAAGAACAATGAAGCCATATAGAAAAATAGCCCAGCCTTGTATCTCGTTTGCTCTATTAATTTGAATGCTCCACATTGGTAGAGGTGAAGAGTAAAATTAAAATTAGTAAGCCGAAATGGTTCTCCCGAGATTTAAAATTTGTCATCAAAAAGAAATATAGATTGTATGAAGTTTTAAGAGAGATATAATAACAAAAAAGCCGTATACAGTGTATAGAAATGTACTGAATCAACTTATACGCAAATCGAAAGAATATTACTACAAACAAAATATTCACGAATCTAGTATACTGTCTCGCAAAATGTGGCACGCTCTGAACGAGATCTTAAACAGAAAGATTCTTTCTAAAAATATTTCGCTCAGTTTAAATGGGAATGAGCTTGCAGATGCTGAGTCAGCCAATCTATTTAACAGTTATTTCACTTCTATTGCAATGACTCTAGTAAAAGACCTTCCTCAACAATTTACGAATGTTACCATTGATACTAATTATGTTCATAATATTTGTGTCTTGTGGCCTACTGATCCCCGTGAAATAATACAAATAATGCAATCATTTAGTGGTAAACGTTGTAACCTTGATGAAATTCAACCTTTTCTTCTCATGAAAATCATCAATTGTATAGTTAATCCACTTTGTTATATCTGCAACTTATGTTTTGAGACTGGTATTTACCCCAATGTTCTAGAGCATGCTCGTGTTATACCAATATTTAAATCAGGCAATCCTAACGATGTAGCAAATTACAGACCAATATCAACGCTGTCAACGTTCAATAAAATACTTGAAAAACTAATTCACTCCAGATTAACCGAGTTCCTAGCGATTCATAATGTAATTTCCTGCCAACAATTTGGCTTTCGTGCAAAATCTAATACTACCTTAGCGATATTTCATCTAGTAACTGACTTATTAAAGTGTTTTCACGATAAATGGGGGGATCGTATGGGGAACGCGGAAGGCGTTCGATACCGTCGACAAACAGTTCTTGTTAAAAAAAAAAACTCTAACACTATGGTATTCTTGGGATAGCAAATGCATTATTAGCAAGCTACATATCCAACTGTGACCAATATGTACTGTGTTATACCGTTAAATCTCAAGTTTTACCTATTAAAATTGGAGTCCCTCAAGGAAGCGTACTCGGACCGTTGCTTTTCAACATTCTTATTAATGATATAACTACCCTTGGCATGAATTGTTTTCTGTTTGCTGATGATGCAGTGTTCTATACTAAGAGATGCAATTTTCTATCGGGCACTGATACTCAAAAATTTTTAAAGTAAATTGTCAGTTAACTCAAAAGAGATTGATTGCAAATGAGGATAAAACTAAGCTAATGTTATTCACTCCATGTCCTCGTCCTGAATTACCGACGATTCATTTCAATGGTGAAGTATTGGAATGGGTGTCTCAGCTTCGACATCTTGGTTTGATTCTTGATGACAAACTGTGCTTTAAATCCCACATTGAAGAGTTAGGGCGTAAGCTGAGCGGAGTTCATGGTGTGATATATGCGGTGTCTAATTATGTCAATTAGCTAGCTAGCAAATTTATTTTTCATTAGCATATTCTTTGATAATTCAAAATATTATCATCTGGGGTGCAGCTCCTCATTGCTACATTAGCAAACTAGAAGATGTACAAAATAAAATGCCAAGCCGAATACTTCGTGTTAAACGAGACAGTAATAGCATACTGTTAATGAGCCCAAATGATATGTACCGCAAGTTACGGGTATTGCAATTTCAAGATGTGTATAATTATTCGCTACTTCCATTTTTCCGTTCACTCATACTTAATCATCCTGTTATTTTTGAACAATATTACGGCTCACTCATTCCCCCAACAAAACTATGAGATGAGACGCTCCATTCTCAATCTTCCAAATGTGTGGGTTGACGTTGAAAAATGTCTACTATTTTCCATACAGAGTTTCTTGTTAATAAAATACCAACGAACCTATTAGATCCTATATATATATATCTAATAACGCCTTTAAAAAACGGTATCAAGATCATGTCATGCAATTGTACTAGTATAACAATTACTTGCTGCCCAAAAAGTTTCACAACTTTTCTAAGGGTAATGCAGATATATTGCTGTACTATAGTGGACCCATGCGTAAAAAAATTCACCCAATAATATATATATGTAAGTATTTGCTTAATATAGGCCGGCGCGGAATTTTCCTTTCTTTGACTTGCTTCTTTTTTATCATACGAAGTTTGTGGTGACACTTCGTCATTGATTGTACTTTCCTTACTAAAATACATATAGAGGAAAACGCTACGACGGCCAACTCAAATTATGGTATGAGATGCGTGCTTTATGCAGAGCAGTACACTTCAGTTCGTCTTCAGTACACTCCTTCCCTTCCTTAAATGGCACGCAAAAAACCATATTAGTGAGCACTGAAACATCATTGAATTTAATTTTCGCTGCGTATCCAGAATACACAGCTAGTGAGATAGCTTCAGTGTAACAAAATTTTCGAGTCCAAGAAGTTGGAATGAATAATTGTTACGTCTCCTGCAAAGGGAAAAATTGGTTCCTCTACGCTTCGCTGATTTTCTACTATGTGTACATTCTAAACCAAAAGAAAGTATAATTTTGATGTAGAGAAAAAGTACTAACTATTAGACTCCACGGGAACGGAAAGAGAAGCTGGAAGAGCAATTAAGAACTGCATTCATTGTTACTAACGATTAGCAATGTTTTTTTTGTTTTTTTTTGCCCGCATTTGATATTGCTTCTAATAAATACGGAGCTTTGTATCCAAGATACTCAAGGGTGGTATATAACTCGGACTCAGAGAAAACTTATTCTGTTGAAAGAAGAAACCAAAATGAAATCAATCAATCAAAAATCAATTTGCTGCTAAGAAATCATCGTGGCATTTACGCGCGTGCTGACCGCCGAAGAATATCTTACCATTTGTCTCGATTTCTTTAGTCAAAATAAGACAACCAGTGTTAACTAAGGGTAACTGAAGTTTGAATGAAGAAAACTTCAGGAGAGAGTACGCATCACGATGGAAGAGATTGTTTAGAGAGGCTGTATGCATCTGCATCGAGTGGACTTCAACGTATACTCAAAGAAAGACCGGACCGGATCGGAATCATCAGATATACTGCTCCAGTGCCACCATCAGCAACCTGAAATATTTTCTACCTTTCAATTTTCTACAGTATGAAGCATGGCAGGATCATCACAGATTTCAAGCAGATGAATACACTGATGAAGCCAGGACGGCCAGAGCTAATTTTTGCCTATCTATTTCAATAAGAGCGTGACACCGAACATATAAATAAATAAATAAATAAATATATAAACACACGACGGTCATTCCTAGCGTTAGATGTGTATTATAATATGAAAAGTCTTCGGTATTTTAATGCATATCTGAGTGTAATAAACCTAATTCAATACGGTGGAATCGAATAAAGTTACCAAAGCACAATCTCTGGTAACTCAGAAGGACACTCTAAACGGAAGAGGAGTGCAAACTATGAGAAAAATGAAATTCAGCAGCATTAGCATGACATAAATACACGACTGGCGAGACTCTCTAACCTGTTTTCCTAATACACCATCTGAAAAAAAAAATTGGAAGACATTTCATAATTAGCGGCCTCGATCTGTGACTCTAGGCGGGGCTCGCATGTAGGAAACAGGCTTTGGAACTATCAATTTGGTCTTCTCACTGGCATCAATTCAGTTGTTACTATACGAGCTACATCTAGAGCTGTTGCGCTTTTCTGTTTATTCTGATATTTTGCCTGTCAGCAAAAGTCTGAAACGCTAGAAATAATTAAAGCGAAGAAATTCCATTTTTTCATGTTCCTATCTCCTTTTCGAAAGACTTATCGACACGAAATTGTGCATTTTGCTTATATACATGACAATTTATAGTCGAGCGATATTATTTGCAGCACCGATACTATTTGTTTTTCAATCTGTTAACTACCATGAAAGTTATTTGGCAGCTCGAATTTCTCTCATCTTGTCTCCATACAGCTTGGCTGAAAAAATGTAGAAAGCTATTTGATGTTTCATATTGTGTATCAAACACTAGAACTAAACTAAAACGACCAAGGGTGTAAAAACATCACTCACTGTTTGGGCAAATTTCAATGCCGTCATGTTTGATGGCCAGCTTAGTCAAGAGTTTTGGTATTTTTCATGTGTAGGTCAACCCCTCAGACTCCCTGCACAATTATGAATATTGCTCAACTCCTTCTCTCTCTCTTATCGGACGGACAGACAAATATACAAATAATTACTTAAATTTTCTACGAAAACATTATCACCGACTTTCGCTTCGCTCACAGGTGATCATAAATTAATAAATGAAGTTTACACACTTTTATGCTAACACATCGTAGCAAGATAGATATAGCGAGACGCGAATCCTTTTCAGAAAGAAAAGTACTGCTGGGCAGTATCCAGGATGCAGAGCTTTTCCAGGATAATGATGCACTGAAATAACAAAACTAGAGCGCCTCGTGGTGTAAGGCAATCACCCGCGGTGGGGACAAATTCCACACAGTCATTTTTGACGGCTAGCTAATTCTTAATCTTTGGCATTTTTCACATCTCAGTCAACCCACCTGCCTGCTTAAAAAATGTTATTATGACTGAACTCGTTCTGCATTTGTGGGATGGACACACAACAAAATTCAACGCCGTCATTTATATGGACAGCTAACTCTAGATTTTTGGCAGTTTTCACATCTGCATCGACCACCTGACTCCCTGTAAAAAATTCTGGACATTGCTCAACTCCTTCTCCCTCTTTTTGGGTGGACAGACATATATATGTACCTCCTTAGGCGATACATATACTAAATAGAGCGATATATGTACAAAAAATATACCTAAGGCTTCAACGAAAACATTATCACCTATCTCACTTCGTTCACGGGTGATAGCCAGATTGCGTTTATCTATCTGTACATTTTCTATCATGCTAAACTGAAAACATAAATATTTAGCCAGGGCTAGTTGGACATTGTGCCCATCCTGTCATGCTCTGCTGGGAACCTCTAGTCCAGCAAGTCACAAATTTGAACGCAGTTATCTGCATCTTTATCTCTGTGTAAACTTCAGTTAGAAATAAGAATTTAAAGCATATCCTTGCAAAGTGGTATTTATTCTAGCCTTCAACTGGTCCTAAGCCCATGACTTGGGGTGTGACACTTCAGCAAGTAGTACAACCACAAAGTGGAGGGAGTGCGCAGGAGTTCCGCTGTACGTAGTAATTATCCCGTCCACCAAAATTTGTCTCTGATATTGCAGGTTTTCTTTAGAACGCAAAACATCGAACAAATAATATCAGTACTGCTACACAGATCCACTTTGTTGTTTGGGCGATTATTGGATGCTGCTAAAGTAACACTACTTCTATGCATGTTACCAAGCGAGACGACCGTACTGCTCAGGTGAAGTGAAACCGAATAATAGTGTATCGTCGCAAGCTACTACTCCTTCTTTTCTTTAGATGCGGGCATGCTTTATTCGACTTGACGGTCGCAGCTCACAGAGGGCCGGAGCGTCAGACCCGGGTACTCTAAGGGAATGTGTCTGTTGATGAGTCTGTTGCCAGTTTTCTAATCTATATTATAAGTAGTGGACCCGTGAGTAAAAAATTCAGCCAATAATCGATATGTTTGCTCTCTTCTTTGACTCGCCGTTCCCACATTTTCCCGCACACGCTCATTAGCAACTCTTATTTCCTTCTGTAGCCCTCCTGCTTCAAGTCTTTCTTGTCACTGTGCCGCATAGGCACTTCATCTCTCCATTGATAGCACGTCTTCATTCTTGAGACTGCAGTAGTCTCGTTCTTCTTTTACGTTCCCCATCCTTTTTCTTTATTAAACGTGCGTCTTCGAAAGTAAAGCCTTAAGTAAAACACTACAATAAACTTGAATGCCCCTCCAGTCAGCTTACATCCAATGTTAGTGCGCCGTATCCATAATACCGTCCTCCATAATTAACTCTACTGGTGTGCTCCAATTTCGGCCACTGACGCGAACTATGCACTCTCAGAGTAAGACAGTAAACTGAAAGAAATAGTTGTCTAGTGTCCGTGAAATACTTAAAGAGAGAGCAACATCGTCAAATTTAATAAGAAAACAGTAAGCTAGAAGAAATAATTGTCTACTGCCCGTGAAAATCATCACCTCGTGAGTGCCCTGTTAATTATTTGCCGAATTTGTACGTCGTGACCTGGGAGAAAAGCTTATACAATCGCACTCCAGAAACTGTATACATACTGTCCCGATTTCAAGAAGAGTTTCAAGCAAGAAGTGCATCCAGATGTAGAGATAAGGATCCAATTTTTACCATCTTTTTCAAGCTGATCATAGATCTCTAAGAAAACATAACTGAATTACAAAATGTGCAACCTAACTTATTTTTCGCCTATCTAGTTCTTTCAAAACGGACACGAAATAAATAAATACATCAAGCGTTTTATTATGTTGGGATCCTGCTTGAGGCTCCATCCGTCCGTACGTCCGTCCTCCTTCCATCCGTCCGTGTCTCTGCACGTTACGCTTTTTAATATAAGATAGGGAAAAATTCAATTTGTAAGAAGCTGTAATTTTCGCAGGAACAAACTTCAACCATTGCTGTCTTCTCTAGCGCTTCTTTGTTTGGTTTTGTTTATCGACGGCAGAGGTGTACAACTTTAGCCTGGCCACCAACAGTGATGAGCGCTTCATATTGTCGAGCGTCATAATTTTTGCGCTGCGTATGAACTCGGATGATAAGGGTCTCAGATGTCGAAAACGGAGCTTGACTCTCTGGAATATATGCTATCTCTTGCGTTTCGTAGCTCTTCTCATTCCAGCTTTCCAGTCGATGCTTGAGTTCCTTGAAATTTCACTAGGCTGCAGGTATATTTAGAAAGCAGGTTTCCAGTCTACCAACTTTTTAATAGGGAAATAGTTCTGAGAGTCTTCTAAGTTCTTTATTTATATTTAACTCGTAGCTTTTGAACTATTAAACGTTGCCCGTCTTCAGTGGGACAAAATTTTATAATAAATTCAGCAACAGAGCTCAGAAAGTACACAAGAGTCGTATCCTGGCTACCGACTGCAAAAAGCCCCTAAATATTTATCAGATTTTTATCGCTCAGTGAACTTCATTCTTCATCAGCTGCTTCATATATCTGATGTGAAGAATGCATCAGATCTGCTATTTGCTGTTTGATGGTAAAGCTCATTTTCCACTATTCAGTCTTGCATGAAGTATCATTAGTTAAATATCGATTGTTCTTTTCTTATATCAAAAACCCAGAAGACTTTCAGAATTCCTTCAATATAAATATGACTGGGTGTCTATATCCTAAGATGAACCTGAACTTTACATCAATAAGGAACCGTGCAGATATAATCACAAATTTCACTTCAAAAATTATTGTGAATTTCTGCTCATTTTCATTCGTTTATGAGTTGCTCCACTTAAAAAGAATTCGGCAAATGAAACAGCTCTGTCAAAGAAAGGCAAATTAAAAAGATATATCAAACTGCAATCTGCAATGCTTTACCTTAGCCGTTACCTAGGCCTTCGGGACTTCTGTGTCCACTTTGCTTCCTTCCGATTTCATACACCTTCTGATATTACTTTCGTCTGTTTTCCCTCTTCTCTCTCAACTTATTGTTCCCATGCACGTTGATCCTTCGTGTTCCCACATACTAAATGTTCCCTCCTTTTCCTCTCCTAGAGAAACTTAGCAATTAGCTATTTATGGAGGCCTAAACTAACTTATACTACTCTGGAATGGTTAACCAAAACGCTATTGATAAATCGCTTAGTTCTGAATGCATTCACAGTAGGTAAAAAAGATAATAAGAAACTTCAACAGATCCCCTGCTTGAATGTGTGATAAAAAATAAAAAAGACTGAAGTGAAAACTATTGAGAAAATGGATCCAAATGCGAATTTGAGAAGTACATTATAAAAACGTGAGTTGAAAAGATTGAAGAGCATTACGACTGAATGTACCTCCGAATCGAGAGACAAAACAAAACATACACAAACAAGAGGAAAGACAACTCCAGGAACAAAATACCGAATCCCTTGTGGTCACATGAGATAACTGCATTATGATCACAATGAAATAAGTGCCAATCGATACAAAAAGCATTGGTTAATAATATACCTATTGCAGTTTCTTTGCATCATCTGCAAACGCTAGGTTGTACGATTTACTTGGTGGTATTTTAGACGATACGATTAAGGGTAGACGGACTGAGTTACGTCAGACGTAGTTTGCTATGGGTTACGTGACGTGCTTCAGTTTAAACGGAGAGGGTAATGTTTGAAGATCTGAATGAGATTGAACTAAGAAATGTAGCACTAGCGTAGCTTAGGAATGGTACATAATAGAAAATATAGATATTCAATAACCGTGGAATTTCCACGGGTCCCGCTAGTCTAATCTGATCTACTAGCGTACAATTACCACATAGAATTTGCACCAGCACTTCTTCTCTGATTGCGCTCCAGGCCAATATTGTATTCTGGCTATACCTAACTTTGCAGATATAGTGCAAAGTAATTCTGAATAATAAATACCATCATATCCAGCAACAACCATAAAAGTACCTTATACACCCGGCATTAGATCCACACCGGGAAGTTTTTCCAGTTTTTGAATTGTTACATCTGAGGTCGAACTCATACAGGCTGAGTTTGAAGAAAACTGAAATGAGATCCAACGTCATTCCGTTTCCCTTGAGGGGCTACACTAGAAATAATTAAATTAGATATATACATGAATATCTAACACTGTAAGTTCATGAATAAATGTATATAAACGTAAGGACTAGTTATTCCATACCACAATTTATGGTTATCTGTCTTTTTTGGGCAAATGATATCTGCACTAGTTTGAGGTTAATGAAAATATGATCCAAATTTGCAGACTGGCCTGTAAAACAATAGAGGCAGAACAGCAGTTGATCTGATGCGTAACGCAACGCTAAACGTGTAATTAAAAATAGAGATACAGTTAATAACAGTAATGAAAAAACACGGTTTCAGAGAGTTCGGCTTATCTTCTTTAGAGGAGGGCAATATTAACAAGTTTGTATGCATTGATGAAAACAAAGAAAAAAAAAACATTCCTGTGTTTTCCAAGATATGACGTGTTTTTCTCTACTCTTATCTTTTTTATTCAGTTAGCTACTGTTATTCACTCATAACTGCTAGTGAAAGGGATAATCGTGAATATCGTATAATCGCCCGCAAATAGACTCTAACAATAAATCAGCATATTATGACTAGATATACATACTTCCAGCAACTCTTAGCAATGCTTCAATGCAGTGCTTAAATGCAAAAGAATTTTGCACCTCCTTTTAATTAATTATTCGTCCCCGGGTCAGTAATAGATGGCGCACAGATAAAAACTTATCCATATTTTTTTAGATTAGATTAGATAGGCGGCAGTAGACGAACCAACAGGCCCATTCTCAAAGAGACACCGAAACTTGCGCCCCGGCCTTCTAAGAGCTATTGCCATTAAGTGAGTAGAATATAAACGACTGGGGGGAAAGAGAAGAAGAAAAAAAAAAGAAGAGGAGGGAGAAGAGTCTCAAAAAAAAAAAAAAAAAAAAAAAAAAAACACTAACATTGCAACAAACAATTGTTAGTTACTGAGTTATTGTCAGTTATTAAAAGTTGATCCTGAGCAACGACTCACCATGAAGGGGCAGGAGCAATTAATTTTTATTTAGTTATGTACGAGTCTATCCTGAGCTAAGGTCTACGACAAAAAATGGTAAAAGCAACTTATAGATACCACCTAAAGTACATGTATATTCAATTCTCAAGGGTCTATCTTTCGCCAATGATCAACCACAAAGGAATGAGCAAAGTACATGTATTGAGTCATATGAAACAGGAGACCCTGACACGTGTAAGTTAAAGAATGACGGTTATAAGTAGGAGTGAATAAATTTAAGCTGTTACTGCACGCAGGTCATAGGCAGAAAATTTACTGGCTGACTTGGAACACAGTTTCTCACTTTGTATGCATGATACTGATACTGGAACAATGCCTTTGTTCTGGAAATTTTCACAGGTATCTATACCAGCTAGTATTACTGTATGTGTTGAGCAGTCTGGAAATTTGTAATACGAGATGAAATTGCCATTTAACGGAATGGGCTGTGCAAGAAGAAAAAGCGAGAGTACGAGCGAGATCGACCTATTTTGAAGCCCTCCTGAATGAATTTTTGACCAGGGTTCCAGTAAACTCTATTAAAACTTCCAGCTGAACAATCGTGGTGCCTACCGTGAATTGCCGTTGTGGAAGTAAACTCTCAAGTTCTATCTTAACACAATATTGAGTGTCCAGAGGCTCTCACCTGTCCAGTACGTCACTGCTACACATTCAGCTGGGTAAAGCTGTTGTAGTGTCTTAAGATCTTCAAAACCTTAGAGTCAAAGACGTAAAGTCTTATAATAGCTGGTTAACCTCTTTTGGCAATCATTACTGCAATTTTAATCAATACAGGTAGTCTTCGATACAGAGCCTCCTTATTTGATGCAATTTTACTATTCAGACTCAATACTAGAACAGCATAAATCAACATCGGTGCATATTGGGGCATACTTGCACGTACATAATTACTTTCGCTGACACTTGAAGTATACCTTCGTATGCCTTCCAGACTTTTTCCCGGTAATACGCGAAGAGCGTTGTCTATCTGTCTGTCAGGATAATGAACACCTAACATAGTACGACATATACTGTATGTAATGACTGCACTAGTAGCAGACGCGGTACTCGTACTGAAGTGCAAAAACTGCTGCTGCAAATAACCCCTACACTTGAAAGTTGAATTTGACTCGGTCGTTCTACATAGCTCGGGCGGAATTTTTATCTCGGCATTCCTGCCGGAAAATCTTGATTGATTCAGTGCGCTACTATCGGCGGGAAAAAGGCGCAAAGAACAAAGAAAGCCACTTGGGTGGACGGCCCCCTTCGAGGCCATGCACACGGGAGAGCGGAAGAGTCCCGCACACTATGTCGGCTATCGATCTCGATCGACAGCTCACCTCGCGGGACGGAAAGGGATATATAGAGAATCTACCTAACCTAAACCTTGTCAGCAGGAACTGCGGCCAGCTGTAACATCGCCTGTGGAGAAGGCACTCGGGGCAGCCCTTGGGTTCGTAAAGCCCATACATATAATGTGACAGGGAAAGGGCGGTCAGAATATACCCCTGAGGGGCCCGTTTTGAACGTTGAATCAGTACAAGTGGTTGCTGCAGACAGTTCCAAAGATAGTTCAAATAACACAAAGCAGCCGCCACATACAAGCCTGTGACTCTTGCATCCTCACTCTCGCTTTGCTACAGCGCGGCAGGCAGTAATTACTTATAAAAGAGCACAAATAATTATTACTAACAATACGAAAAGTACGCAATAGCTAATTAAATAACTCATTTCTCTATGACTAGTCTTAAAGTTAAGATGTGTTTCGCACATGCGTGGCCATTCACAAAAGCAGCAAGATTAAGTGGCGTCCTTCGGAAGTTCGGAACAACGGCGTAGCAAACTCAAGAAGTGGCGGCGAAGGTTACGGTTTTTGAAATCAGATTTGTGATGGTACCAAAAGGAGCAGCAAACTTTCAGCTCTCTTTTGGTTTAATGGCTCTAAAGGGAGATGGTGCCGTGCTCTGATGTTACTTAGGTGATGTCATCAGCACTGAGAGATTGCAGCTTTCCCATTAGTCGGGTTAGTGAGCGGCTGTCCCCTTACAAATGAAATAACCTCTACTGCAAGTACCATACCGCATGGCTTGCAGCCCATGGGGCATGAAATCCAGCGGCATCGTAGTAACCAATCAGCAACGAGCGTTTGAAGACAAACCATTCGTACAAATTAAGGCAGGCAACGAGGCTAGCCCAGTCAGTTTTTCCGGCTCATCCTGGAGTCTGGGACATCATACGCCTGGACAGAAGCTTTTCTGTATAATAAACAGTAATTTAAAGTGTGCAGAACAGAAACTTGTTTCTCGAGGTGAAAAAAAAAACCATCGTTGACTTTAACCTCGCCTATTTCTTTCCTAGATGATACTTAATATTTTCTTGAAGCTACCCCTAAAGATTAGATAAATTCGAAAAATAAGACTATGCTAATATAAAATGCATGCAATAGGACGCGTGACGTGAAAGAAACAACCACTTCTGAACGAAGGGCAGTCATACGAACACTGCTAGAGAAATCCAAAGATCGTAAGCTAAACACGGGGTGCAATCACAAAACTGCAACAATATTCGGATATTTATGAAATGCTCACGTTATAATTTCGTATACCAGCGATAACAGAACTATATAATCACGTGTATCTTCATCGTACTTGAAATAAACCTATATTATAGTCGCTAAACTTACGTGCATCAAGTGTTTCTTGCCAACTTTATAAGTTCTGTACACCAGCTATTTCCGAACAGAGGGCGTAGAACACGCATAAAGAAATCGCCAAATTAATTGTTTTCGGCTTGCATGCATGTGCAGCGCACGTAGCGAGTCAACGAGAAGGTAAAATAAGCTATTTGAAGGATATCCATAGAATTTAAACTATTGAGGGTGCGTTGATAGTTCCTATAGCAAATGAATGTTCACATTTCGGTAGTGGAACGTAATAATGAAATTTTGCTGAATATTTCATGCCACTAAAGTTCCATAAAACATTGTTTGGGTCTATTTTTCACTACAGTATTACCACCTTGGTCAAAAAAAATTACTGTGATTGTCCATTGGAACTTTCTGTTTATAAATTTAGTTTCTTTTGCAGAACTTCGTTTCATTTCTTCTTCATAAACTATTTCACGTCATCGACAGTGGCTGAGTGGCATTGGACGATGCAAAGGCATCTGACTCTAACGTAAAGCTAACAATGAAATTAAAGCTATTTAAATCGGTGGAAGACTGTAATTCCTTGCTTCAGACCGTGGGAAAATTGACCACTTGTATTAGCGAATGGTAAACAACATTCTTGAAGTGTTTATTCATTTCACAAATGGGAGGGATTAGAATTTCATTAATGCATGAATTGGAATTCAATTTTACGCCTTCGTTTGACGAAAGCAGGAGGACATTTCCAAATCAAACGTTTGTCCTCGGTGACCTGCATCATTGTAACCACTGTCGCAGTCGACATTTGACCTATATATGATAGCGACGCGGGTTGCGATTGGCTGGGTCACCGGTGTAGCACCGGTAACCCAGAAATGCGGATTGCGACACACCCTAGCATTTGACTATGGTCCTCACAGATTTTTTGCTAATATCCACAATGTTTGGTCATTTTCCTCACGGCTGACTTTCGCACACGGCCTTTATGATTTTACGGCGAGAGCGGAAAGCGGGCGTTAGATAGTGGGACTGTTTTCGTCCGTAGCAAGTTCATAGAATCTCTTCATATTGTTCTAATCTGCGAGTTTCGCCACCTCTGGAGGATTTCTATACGCCCGCACGACTTAGCTTGGTATTAGCTTGGCGATTACTTGTTTCGTCAAATTTTAGAACAATTTTGAAGTTATAACCAGTATAGAAATGAAACACACGTATGGCCATTATTACCACCGCCAATGAGGTTATATTTTTCTCCAGTTTGTCTGTGTCTCTTTGTCTGTCCCCAAGATCTCTCAAAAAAATTTACAAACTGTTCTTTGTGAAATTTACAGCGATTGTTTGACATGCTAAGAGTAACAGATAATTAAGTTCTGGTGAAATTCCGTTTAACCGTTAGTATTTGGTTTGTCTTCCACATTTTTCTTCGTACCATTACTCAAACAATTATGAACGAATTTTTATGAAATGCATATGAATTGTTAGGCATCTCACGAAGAGTATATGACCAAATTTTTGGTGGTGATCTGTAGGTTTGCTTGTTTTTCACGTTTCATTTTAAAATTGTTAGCAAAATAACTGAAAAAGTTGGGGACGGATTTTTATGAAATTTACATGGGCTGTTCGGTATATTGCGAAGAAAAACATGATCAAATGTTTGGGATGATTTGTTAGTTCGTTTGTTTATTTCTGTGTTTGATTTTGTAATAGCTAGCAAAATAACTGAAAAAGTTGTGAACTGATTTTCATGACATTTATATGGGTTATTAGGTATGTTACGAAGAGTAAATGAGAAAACTTTGGTGACGGTCGGCTAATCTATTTGTGTTTGACTAATTTTTGTAGGAAAATTACTCGCAAAACTGTGAACAGATCTTCAAGAATATTACGGAAGCATTTATTGCTGTCAGAAAGTACAAACGATCATATTTTGATGCTGATGAAAAGGAAACCATAGTTTCAAAACCAATTTTAATTTTTCGTTAACAGTCTTTTGCTTGGCTGAAGTATGTGCTCTCACATCGCTCTAGTTTCATGAAAGATTTTAAGATAATAGGCAGAATAAATTCGGTTGATTTTTTCGTGTAAAAGAGTTTGGGAACTTCTACTACCATACTGCATACCTATATTTTTTTCTCTAACTTTGCAAAGTTCCCGAAACCAAAGAGTATTTACCCACAGCGAAAGAAAGATTTAAAAATGTAATAGAGGCAATTTACTACAGGTGCAGTTTTCAGAAGAATAATAAACGATCTTATGCAAATTTCAAGATATTTTATGCTGAACCCACTAATACTTCAGTAGTTTTCAGTGATTCATGAAAAATATTTTCCTAGCATTATGTCTGTCATCCCAATTTCTTCAGTTGCAATGACATCATGAATACCGTTGTAAGTGTCCAATTTCTCCTGTATTAATTCCAGACTTTTAGTTTCTTAGCAATTTTGACACTGTACGCGTATTTGTGTGCAATGTCGAACGACGTGTACAAAGTTAGGTCAGAGCTTGGAGGCAACTATGAGATGTAAAGACAGGTACTTATGATTTCCACAATATGGTTTTCTGCCATTACCTTCAAAACCAATGAGGTTTTGTTGCTATTGCCTTCTGTCTAAAGGAATGTCAGATGGACCACCAATTGATTTCTTTTTCCGATGAAAAATATGTTCATGAAATTGATAATAGATTAAGCGTACACTGTAGTAATATTAAAAACGAATAAAATACATTTCCTTCACTACAGAGAAGGAAATGTATTTTTTTTCGTTCATTTGGAGAGGTATTGGGAAAGGCATGAGCAATATATTTGTCAGATGCATGCCAGCTCGAGATTGATCATCCCCCACTCGATAGTTATCTCTCCACTCCCGAAATTAGAGAGGTCAATTTACTAGAAACCTGCAGTTTATTGTAAGATAGAGCTTCTTCAAATTGATAGTGGCGGCAGTCATGAAAAGACGGCCTCCACTCAGAAGAGTATATAGCATTTTTTAGGTTTCTATAAGCTATCTACCTGTATAAGATGTCGACAAATTTCATTAAAAATCTTGACGTTTCAGGAAACTAATTCCCATCTTCAGAAGTTTTTAAAACAGACAAAGGATGAGCAGCAGTAAGAATATTTAATTTTCCAAGAGCTAAAATTGTGTGTGTGCATGAGGAGACCTAAAAAGGAAATGACTGCAGTGTGCAACGAGGGTCCCTATATAAGCGTCGGTCGGTATGGGAAGCGGGCAAGCCCGCTTTTAGCTCTTGGAAAATTAAATATTCTTACTGCTGCTCATCCTTTGTCTGTTTTAAAAACTTCTGAAGATGGGAATTAGATTCCTGAAACGTCAAGATTTTTAATGAAATTTGTCTACATCTTATACTTGTTTTACGATATTAGCTTTAGTTCAATAAACTATCTACCTGTGTTTAACCAAAATTTGAGTAAGTTAACTGTCGGATGTATACGAGTTATTTTCACCGTATCCGCATCTCTGAAATTAGACATCCAGCCGAGAAATACCGCTACACAAGCTGAAAAGTGTGGATGCTAAGCAGGAATCTCGTGTCGTGGGACCGGAATTTCTAGTTCTACAAGCCCATTCATTCACCTGCCAATAGCTCTTCTACGTAGATTATGATATCTCAGGCGACTGTACTTCTCGACACACTTTTTTTTTACGAAAGAGCTCCTATACCTGTTTGCAAAAATTAGCATTTCTTTACTGTAAATTACACTCGTATAGATTCATTGCATCTTCTGCTAAATATCAACCTAAGTTTAATTTAGTAGGTCGTCGATTGCTATTGTTTAAGATGCAAAACTTCTGGGTAAGCCTTTTCAGATGAAAAGTATCGACATTATTAGTTTTCAAAGTCCATAAAATAGTTTCGAGATTACTCTTCTGAGAAGATAGCCAATTACTGATGAAAAATTCCAGTTGGAATGATTTTTCTTCTTTTTTGAGGCTGAAAGAAGTCTGATCCACAAAGAAACCTGTCTCTGGAATGTCTCGTGCTGGTAACAATGACCTCAATAGGTCGGCACACCGCAAGCTTAATAAGGCTGAGTGCAACAATCTAATTTGCGGTAGATAAGTAGATGTGAACTGAATTTGACAGTGAAATTGTCGTAGCGTTGCCGCTGGAAGTGTCACGGCGTTTCCTGAACATGTTTAGAACGTGTACATCACAACGATGGCATTTTCAGCTGGAGATGACGCGCCATGCTATAAATAAAAACATGTTTGTGTTTCCTAGCTTCCAACGCTTCGGACCACATGTAAAACTCAGCGTCAGTGTTACATAACTTTAGAATAATCTGTAAGCAGTTGCAATGTGTGCTCTAAAATTCGTTAATGGTCTCAAGAGCCTAAACGAAATTTCTATATATCTGCTCCAGTTTTTCTAAAATGCAACTGATCTCGCAATCTGCGTCATAAAATCAATTCATTAATTAATTGAGGCTGATTTTTTAAACTGCTCAGCCAGTAGTTAGTGCAAGTTTGAAGCCGAGATTTTCCAATTGAAGATCAACTTATTTGTAGAAATATCGTTGTTGTAAAAGAAACACAGATATCTATCTTGTTTGGTAATTGCTTTCGTAAATTATATCGTTATCGTCGCTCAGTAGAGATTACAAAAACATCATTCTTCCTAGCTATTTGTTACCTTTTTACACCTATGTAGATTCATCTACATTATATATTTACCAGAATAAAAACATTGTGTCATGGAAAGGGCTTCAGTGGACTCAGGGATTATCAGTATGTATATTTATTCATGCTCTGAACTCTGTAAAGACATGTTTGTTAGAAGGGATCTAATCCGATATTCTCTACACTGGGTCCGAAACTTCAGTTCTGAGCTTTCTATTTCCCACTTTAGATCGAGCAATTTCCGATAATCGAACCCAAGTACCTTAATCTTAATCCAGTTCAATTATTTCGGCTGAAGAGCATGAGCAAAGTAGAGATATAATGCCTATATATTTCCTTCTAAAACGCTACACACACTGCATGGATTACAGCCAATAATCCTAGGAGTGTCGATTTTGGATGTTAGAGAATTACTATTATTTATTAGTCAAGTACGGAACATTAGAGACAACTGAACGAATTTTTTCATCTCCCCATCACAATGCGCTGCTGCGTCTGCCAAAACGGCACAAAAACAAAACTTCTTCGAGTTCTACTTCCATTCCAGTTTGAAAAGATTTCTAAAACTGAGTAGCGATACTTACTGAGCAAACTGACTTCAAGGCTAATATTATAGTAACTTTATGGGTCGATTCACAGTTCAGTTTACAAGAGATAAATATACGAGTAGAAAAGGACGATCAGTTGTGACAACTCGATCACTTGACTATAGTGAAGACCAGACTTAGCAAGTCCTACAGATCTTGACATGGATGTGACAGCCTCCCATCCTGACTCCATGTTGCTAATTGGTATACATCTATTTGGCCTAAAACTTTCTGAAAGTATTTTCCCAGCAAAAAGAAAATAATAAAAGACGTAGGCTAATCTTTGATCAACTGAATAACTTTCATCACTACATAGCAATTTTGCTCATCCAACAGGTAATTTACATCATTAGCATTGCATTTTGCTTTTCTTGAAAGAAGTTTGTGCCGCTGAATTTTGTTGTTTGTGAACAATAAAGTTTTTCCTTGCAATGAGTTATACAGAGACAGAAAGAAATGGAAAAGATCAGGAGAATATGGTGGACGAAGCAAAACGTATCAGCAAAATTCGTAACACCTCGTTTGTGTTACCAAAAGCACATGTCGGACATTGCCTTGTTGGACACCTACACCCTGCCATTTACCAATCCCCGGTCTTACTTTTCTGAGTTTTGCTGCAAACTCTATAGCCGACGACCGTATACAGTAGAACTAATGCCATTGCTTTGTGAGAGAGTATCAAAAGAAGTAATGCTTGTGAAATCCAGCTGAACACCTAAAAATCCTAACTATATAAGGCATGACTGTCTTTTCTGTGTTACTGTTCAGAGAGTTTTTTTGTAAAGCCCGAAGACCTTCTCTATTATGTCTATTCAGAAATAATCCATTTTCATCTTCAGTCATAATTCTTTCCAAAAATGCTGTTATTTCATTTCGCTTCAATAGGCTTCACGTCACAATTAAGGAATAATGCCTGTTTAAGCGATTCTGTTCGAGGAGATTGTGAGGGTATCGAACGATGGTGCATAATTTATGACTACGTTGCATATAAACTGAACCTAAGAACACGTCGAACTTTTCTGCAAGTGCTCCAGGGGTAGCACTGGAAGTTCCTTAAATTTTGCCGTGAAAACATCTTAACCTGATTTTGAATGTCTTCGGCAACGGTGGTCATTTTCTATGCTAAAGCTCCTAGTTAAGAACTTTGCGAGCTACCTTCGAACAGTTGATGCCCCAGCAGGTTCTTCATCATCCACTTCACAAATATTTCATCAGATTCTTGCGGCATTTTCATCTCGTCAATATTAAAATCAATAACATTTGCATTGAAAATTTCTTGCTTTTCTTTATTACTAGAACTAGAGTGCTCGCGCTATCAAGAATGCCAACAAAGAATTTGTGTTGATCGTGCATCATTGATCACAAGACAGGAAAAATAAAAATATACCATAGAGTGCCCTCGTCGGCAAACGTGGCAGCGATGAATTTGAGACGATCCCTTCTTCATTGATGATATTTTCGCAGATAATTTGATTCTGAAGGATACGCTATAGCGGCCAACTTCAAGAAAAATCCAGTTGTCCACTGTTTATTCTTTTAATCTTCAATCTGTTTCTCAAATGAAAATTCAACGGTCTCCATGAAAAATTGTACAAGTATATATATATGAATTTCTTAAAATATACGTTGACACCCAGGTATATTCATGCTAAGGTAGTTTTCAAACTACCTTAGCATATATATATATATATATATATATAGATTTATAGAAACATACGATGACACCCAGGTGTATTCATAGAGGGGTTTTTCGAAAGTCTTCACGGTTTTCTTATTTATTTGACCAGGAGCTTTCGAGCTATTGCACATCGCCCGTTTTCAGGGGCACGAAACTTCAAATTCCATCAGCAGGATAAGTTACAAAGTATAGAAAAGTTGTATCCTAGCTACCAATTAAGAAAATACTAAAAATATTTCTCAACTTTTTGCAATTTTCAGTGTAAAAATGAATAAAAAAGTGCATATGTAGTGGAATTGTAGAACGCGCGGTAAGCATCAGAAAATTGAACATGTTTATTAGATGAAGTTGGATTGCAATGTGGGTAAAATGCTTGTAAAAGTCGCCTTGATTTTGAATTTGATTCACTGAATCGGTTTTGAGTCACGATCTCCCGCATTTCCCAAGCAAAGATTATGGGCTTGGACGGTGCCCAGCAAATGCCAGGGCTTTTGATGGAGCTTAGGCCTTTTATTCACTAGATGTGCTTCTTGCCATGAAGCAATGACGCTTATGGAATTCGAACCAGGAATCTGCTGATCCAGGGGCGGGAACTTTACCCTTACGCCACGGCGGCGGGCGTAGGGGTCACTACGTGTGTCACTACGTAACAGTTTAGGAGACTCGGTTGCCATGTCATGATTTTACGATTTTACGTGATTATTAAGTCAAGACTAGTGTACTCGCGGGTGAAAAAATTCATGCAATAATCGATATATTTGCCTAATATAGGCCGTTGCGGAATCTTCTCTTCTTTGACTTGCTTCTTCTTCTTTATCACGAGAAATTTGTGTTGACACTTCTTCATTGATTGTACTTGACTGCCTAAAATACATATAGCTAGAGGAAAACGCTACGACGGCCAACTCAAATTATCGTAAGAGATTTGTACTTTCTTCTGAGCAGTACACTTCAGTTCGTCTTCAGCACACTCCTTCTCTCCCTTAGATGACATGCAAAAAATTAACTGTATTAGTAAGCCCTGTAACATCACCGAATTTCATTTCCACTCCGTATCCAGAATACAGAGTGAGGTAGTTTCAGCAGAACAAAATTTTCGCCCCAAAGAATTTGGGATAGTGAATAAATAGGTCTACTTCACCGGAAGAAATCGGTTCAACTATGCTTCGCTGATTTTCTACTAGATGTGTACATCGTAAACCAAAAGAAAACATGATTTTAATGTAAAGAAAAAGTAATGAATATCAGACTCTACGGGAACGGCAAGAGAAGCTGGAAGAGCAAGAACTGCATTCATTGTTAATAATGATAAGTACCGTATTCCAAATTTAGCATTCTGCAACATGGTCTAAGTATTGCCTACTGTAATTCCATCAGACGGGAGCAGGATCGCCAAAATTTCTAACGTGGCAAAATATGCATTCAGATAATAAATGGATAAGGATTTCACTTAAGCCTTCTGCAACCTCATCATCGATCTCCATGGAAAAGAAACTTGATTACGAAATTCGCATCCGGGCCTATTTTTCACCTGTTTCCTTAACAGTGGACACAAAATAATAAATACATAAATAAATAAACACACGAAACGTTTTATTATATAAGGATGCATAAATGTTTCACTTGATATTATCGTTCTTAGACTCTTTCTGAAACTTACTTACGCATTTCTCCAATGTATACAGCATCATATTGTTTATAATTAATATGATAAACAACATTTTTTCTTTCTGATGGCGAATTGGAGTATTCCATATTATTACATTAGTGTTGGAATGTTGAACGATGAACTTTAGTACGAGGGAGTTCAATATTCCATATTGTTGAGCGAGCGAGTTTGAATTCAATTGAGTGTACAACAGATTGGGTTCAATACATAACACACTTAGATAATATTCCATATTTGTTATGTTGTAACATCGTATATATGATAATCGTATCATATTATCGCCATCCTAATACAAGGAATCACCGCAATCCTAATACAAGGATTGTGGTGTACATTGTGTACCTGAGATCGTCTGCTTCCAGAATTGAGGAGTAGGTAGTTAATCTGTCAGTAACAGCTGCAGAGAAGAGTGTGCTGGTAATAAAAAAGACTCGCATCGACAGCGGCTGAATAAAGAGCTAACTTACTAGCCACGTGTTGTCAGTCATCGAAAGAGATTTCGGAGATAGAGGGTAATTGAGAAGACACGCTTTGTCACCGATATGCTCGCTTGTAAGATTACATAACAAGCTAGTCTAAAAGTCAAATTAACTTGAAGTATTTGAAAGCAGAACAAATGCAGAACACGAACTGAATGCGGAACAATTGTGAGGCTACACTTGTTTTGGCCTCACTGATCTCGCTCGCAAAGTATATGACCATAGAGGATCCAGGGAAACACGCTTTTCGAATAGACTAGCCATGGTTTCACCAGTACTTCGTTAACAGCATTCTAACTAGACTTCTTATCTAGAAGCAAGAACTAGTAGGATCGCCTAGACTTCCCGTATACTGCTTTAACTGTATCAGTATCTCTCTAAGTTGTGTGAAATAAGATATTAGTGGTGTGATATGACGTCGTTTACTTACCACTAAGTTCCTTAAACTCTATTCCAGACGACGAATACTACGTCTCAACGAGAGAAGTCGATCATCAGGACCTCTAAGTAATAACAGAGGATTAGAGAATCATACTCAAGGGTCGTCTCTAAGAGTACAAAGAGACATTGAGAAGTAATCCCCAAAATACTTCTTACTACAAAAGAAGAAAACAACTTCTTTTTACATGGCAGACATTTATCTTTGCTGTTGTTCAAAAATTTGTGTCACGTATTAGTTGGTTTATAAGCAATTCGGATATTATGCCGCTTTAGTGTGAATTTTATTTTCTCTGTGAAAATCTGTTCGAACGCAAACCGATAGTTGTTGATACGACTGATTTCAATCACTTCACCAAATTGACACTATCGCATTTTGAGAATTTCCAGAAACTGTGCAAACATTTGTTCAACGAATGCGACAAATAGTCACTCACTTTTGGCAAAAATTTCAGCTGGTCTACATTACGTTTACTTAGTACGACTTAACGTATTTTTAATTCCTATTCTTCAAATGGTAATTTTTTAACATGCATAGAATATTTATAATTTCCAGCCAATATCTTTGCATGGTGAAAATTACATTACCTATGTTCTGCCTTTAATAACGTGCGGACCCTACTATCCATTGGTGTAAAGCTACAAGCCAATAATAATTGTTGATATTCACCCCATGTTACTCTACAGACCGTATAGCGCAGGGTGCTGTGCCCTTAATGAGTTGGGTACAACATCCAGATGAGAGAATAAATGAATTTACTTATTCAACTGCTTGTGACCACGACCAATTGGGTCACTAAAAACGTAAGCCAAGTATTCCATTTCCTTCTACTCGATTCGTGGACTTGTATTTAGTAGGTTGTCAGATTTTTAAGTACAAAAATGCAGAGATACGTACATTTTTCAAAAATAAAGGTAGGCCTACTGCGGAGCCGTATTCAGGATACAGAGTTTTTCTATATTATTGATCAATTCAAATAACAAATTGAAGTATTATTATCCGAATAATTAGTGAATCCACGCGTGAAAAAAATCGCGCAATAATAGTTATTTTTGATTAATAATCTTCTCGTTTCTGACTTGCTTCTTCATTTTCTTCATTGATCCTTGTTCGTGCTCTCAAACTTATGTCCTCTCTTCTCTGACTTACCTTTTCCGCATTTTTCCATTCACGCTTATCAGCAGCTCTTTATCCCTGCTGTAACCTTTCTGCTCCCAACCTCTCTTGACTGTACCGCATAGACGATTCATCTCTCTCAATTGGTAGCACGTCCTTGTGCTTGAGATTGTAGCAGTCTAGTTCTTCTTATACGTTCCCTGTCTTCCTTCTTAATTAAACGTACGTGCGTTTTTAATGGTGAAAGGCAAAAGTAAAATCTTGTGTAAAACACTGTAATAAATTTTAATGCAAATACAGTCAACTTATATGCAATGTGAATGCACCCTAGTCATGATACTGCTTTACGAACTCAATTATCTGCTTCACTAATCTGCTGAAATTTTGGCCTATGAAGCGAAATCTGCTCCGTCAGAGAAAGATAGTGAGCTAGAAGAAATAAAAACTGTGACCCTGCCGTGAAGAATCATCATCTTGTGAGTGCTTAGCAGATTATCTGCCGATTTTATACGTCGTGACCCGAGGAAAAAATTTTAAAATTGGACTCCAGAAGCTGCATACATATTGTTCCGATTTTACGAAGTGTTTCAAGCAAGAAGTGCATTCATATAAAGTGGTAAGGATCTCATTTTCGACATAGTCTACAACCTGATCATCAGTCTCAATGAGGCTCTATTCAAGCTCCATGATCGTTCTCTATGCAAACGTAACTTAACTACAAAATTTTCAACCTGGCCTAGTTTTCTCCTATCTATATCCTTAAGAGCGGGCACGAAATAAATAAGTAAAGACACGAAGCGTTTTATTATATAAGTATAGCGAAAATTGTGCCGGTAGCCCATTGGGTCACTGAAAACCAACAAGAAAATATACATATTTTTGTTATTGCTTGTCACCGTCTGCTTTGCGTTAAGATTTTCCATTTTCTTTAGATTTTCAAGTACCAATATACAGAGACGCAAACATTTTTTCTGAAAGAAAAGTTCTGCTGAGCTGTATTCAGGATACAAATTGTCCATATTAACCCTAGAACACTAACTATGGGTATAAGCAAGGAGCTTCAATAGAGAAGGAAGGAGCCTTGCGGCCCATGCACATATTTTTGCCAGCGAGTCAACTGGATCTTTTATGGCTGTGAGACGCATTCATGAATCTCATTGGTGGAAGAGACGGGGGAGCAGCGAGTTTCAGGCAAGAGCAGCAGATAAACCGAGTTACTGATATGCGATTTGTGCTTACGCGACGGGCTGACAGCCATTAGAGACTCTTGAGTTTCACGGGCGAGGCTCCTAGCTCCCTCCTCTCTATGAAAGCTCCATGGGTATAAGCTACTCGAAGGTAGTGATACAGTTCATTTACAGAAGATAGTTGTATCAAATTTGGGTGAATGCGCTTCGCACCTAAATTTCCAGGTTTATGACGTCAAAAGTACGTCATGCCACAGTGGAAATATCAAAGATTCCTCGCTGCAACAGTGGCGTGATGCAATTGTGACGTCACAAACCTGAATATTTAGGGGCGTAGCGCATACACTCAAATTTGACACAACTTTCTTTTGCAAATGAACTGTGGTAGTGACGTCAGCTGTGTTTCGCCTGAACGCAGCGAAGAGGGCAACTCCATCCTCTCAGTAGCTTCTGCTTCCATTAGGGCAGTGTTGGGGAAGCATGTGTCACCTCGCTCTCTCAGTCCCCCTTTGTGTTAATGGGTGTTTTGGGTACCACATACCCACAGTTGTTAATAAAGGGTGTTGTGTAAAAATTAGAAAAAAACAACAATTTACAGAAAAAGAAATTATAAAAAATTTATTCACAAATGGCATTTAAACTCCAAGGCAACCTCTAAGGTCCTGTGTGGTCACTACTGATAAGGATGCAAGACCTAAGTAACTGCGAATCTGTAGAGAAAAGAGGTACAAAGAGACCTAATTTTGAGTTGCAGAATAAATAAAATTTTTTCCACAAAAGTATTTTTTGCTAGTATATGGCATCAAAAGACTGTTTTGGTTTAAAACTAGGCAATTTAAGTCTTCAGGCGCATTTTTACAGACCTCAATCTCATATACACTTGGCACACGTGATTCAGTGACTAGGACACCCACAGTATGTGAGATTGAGGTATGTATTTTTAATGCAGCCGAAGGCCTAAATTGCCTTGTTTTAACCCAAAACTGTTATTTTATACCATATTTTAAGTAAAAATATTTTTCTATTAAAAAAACATTTTTCTACAATTTGAAATTGGGTCTTTTTGCACCTCTCTTCTCTACAGAAAATACAACAACTTAAGTCCAGTCTCCCCTTTCAGGAGTGACCCACAGAACCTTAGAGGCTATACCTTGGAAGTTTAAGAGCCATTTGTGAATAACTTTTTATTTACAATTTTTTGGGAATATTGTCGCCTTTCCCCAATTTTTATCAGAAATTTTCAAAATATATGTTTCAAGTCAAACTTAAATTTGAAAAATTTCTGCCAATTGTTAATGGATACCAAATGAATTGTAGTACTTTCATGTTATTTTGCATAGATAAATCTGTTTATGAACTATTTTTATTTAATCTTTCAAAATTTGCAATGAAATACCCAGGATTAGTGATGGTATGAGTCGCAATCAAGGCTAGTGTTCTAGGGTTAATGATGAACTGAAATAACGCGATAAAGCAATATATTCTGTTATCTGCTCGCTCCTAGAATAATAAAGAGCTCCCCTCAATTTATTATCTATGTATAATAGCGTATATTGTGTGCACGGTGACATGCATGCAAGCAAACGAATAAAATCATCCAAGTTTTAAAAGTATACTACGTAGACGGCCCGGAACCCGTTGGGTCGTCATCACTGTCGTCTTTGCTTTCACAAATAAAGTGCTATTCAACTGGTCATAGACCTCACGCTCTTCGACCCTCCACTGCTGACTGTACGGTTCACCAGCCTCTTTGCTTCTAGAAGGAATTTCCAACAACCTGCCTGTAAGCACGGGGAAATATGCATGTTACGTATTCCAGTTATATTTCCCGTATTACCTTCAAATATAACGTGCACGTTGATGCAGCTGAGCTCAAGTTCATCTTCCGTATCACGGATACAGCCGAGTTAAATCTTCAACGCTCGAATTTCTTAGTATCGTAAAGCGAAGAATCAGTGTGCAAACAAGCAAGTAAATAATTGAATCAACAAATAAATAAAGTTCTCAGAGTTTTTGTATATTACTAGACGGCCCATGATCCATTGGGTCGTCATCACGATCGTCCTTGCTTCCGCAAAGAAAAAAGGTATTATTCAGCTGATCATAGACCACACGCTATTCGGCCGTCCACTCTTTCCCGTACTGGTCACCATCACTAGCTGTTTCGCTTCTTAAATGAATTTGCAAGAACCTGCCATTTAGCAATGCCAATTTATATGTTACGTATTCCAATTGTATTTCCCGTAGCATTTTTGAATCTAACGCTCCCGTTCTTGAAGCCGAGCTAAGGTTTAACTTCCGTATCACGAAAACAATCGAATTTCTTTCTATGTTAAATCGAAGAAACTGTGTGCAAACAAGACACAACTGAATAACCAAGCAAGGTTCACACATTTTTAGTATAGTACTAGGCGGCCCGTGACCCGTTGGGTTGTCATCCCGATCGTCTTTGCTTTTATAAAAAAAACAACAGGTGTTATTCAGCTGGTCATACACCACACGCTAATTCGGCCGTACACTCCTGCCCGTACGGGTCACCATCAGAAGCTTCTTTTCTTCTCTAATGAATATTCAACACTCAGCCTGTAAGCAAAGCCAATTTATGTGTTGCGTATTCCAGTTGTATTTCCCGTAACACCTTTGAATTCAAAAGGCCTGAATGGTTTTCTCGTGACCTAAAATACTGTGTGTAATGAGGAAAAGATTCAACTCGCTCAGGATATTCAAACGTGGAAGACATGCTATGCATCTTACAGGAATGTATTAAATAGGCATACGATAAATGCAAAGAATGCTATTGTATCAACTGTTTAAAGTTCTACATTGTATTGCTGATCCTCTTTGTTACATTTTTAATTATGGCTGGTAATGAATGATGTTCTTGATAGGAAAATCAAACGCAAGTCGTTTTCTCTCAGTGTCAATGGTGCGGTACTTCCTGACGCATAATCAGCCAACTTATTTATTGCACACTTTACTCCCGCTAGCAAAATCACTTGTGGAGGCTCTCCCTCCCCAAGAAGGAAATTTTGCAATCAACACGAAATTTGTTGTTACAAACTGTATTTTCAGGCCTACCTTTCCTAATTAAATTATTAATATTCTTAAATCATTTAGTAATTAGCGCTGTAATCGCGTTGAGATTCTACCTTCATTACTGCTTAAAGTTCTACATTGTATTGCTGATCCTCTTTGTTACATTTTTAATTTGTGCTCGGAGAACGGGGTTTATCTTAACGCATTAAAACATGCTTATGTTATTCTTATCTTCAAGTCAGGTAGTCCGAATGTTGTGGCTAATTATAAACCTACAGTATGTTTATCTACGTTATCTATGTTGAATAACATTCTAGAGAAAGTCATTCATTCTAGGTTATCAAATTTCCTTTCATCACATAACGTAATTTGTGGTTAGCAGTTTGGCTTTCGAACTAAATCTAACACTACGCTCGCAATTTTTTATCTTGTAGCAGACCTTCTGAAATACTTCCACAATAAAACATTATGGTATATGCTTATTTCTAGACCTTAGACAGGCCTTCGATACATCACTTCTGCTAAAAAAAACTTGATAATTATGGCGTTCGGAATGCAGTAATGCACTGATTAATAGCTACCTGTCTAACAGGGATTTATATGTACTATGTAGTGAGGCCAAATCACATATAGTACATTACCTATTATTTCAAGTGCTCCCCAAAGTAGCATTTTAGAGGTCCGTTATTATTCACGTTTTTATTAATGATATTACTACCCTCGGTATGAATTGTGTATTGTAAGCAGATGACGCAGTTTTCTACCTCAATAGTAGTATTTTCAAATTGCTTTAGCTGATGTAATTTTTTTCAAAATGTGTTTTCAGTATAGTTAATTCAAAATAGATTACCTGCCTATGAGAATAAAACCAAATTAATGCTATTGTATTTACCCACAGTTGCCAACTATTTTCTTTAACTATAATCATCTTGAGTGGGTGCCCAAAATGAGATATTTATACTGATCCTGGATGAGAAGCTGTGTTTTAAGTCCTATATTGAAGAAGTGGGGCGTAAGCTTAGCAAGGGTCTCGGCATAAACTACACAATATCCAATTGTGTTGATCGTGCATCATTGAAATAGTTTATTAATCGTTGGCTCATTCAGTGCTTGTCCAGAGCATCATCGTTTGGGGCGGAGTCCCACGTTGTCACATTATTAAATATATTAATATAGGTAATATTAAATAATATACTTATCACCTTCATTATCACCTTTATTGATCTCGATATTTGCAAGAATTTGCAGTACAGAATAAGTTTAAAACACAATATACCAAATTAATTGCATATAATAACGAGAGCAATCCCGTTAAAAGCTCACAGAGCTTATAGGGCACATGTCTCAACTGTTATCTATAACAATTTACATTAGAATGGCGTGGACAATCCCGTTGAAGGCTTGCTGAGCTTATAGGACAAAAATCTCTACTACATTATATATTGTTCCCAACAATAACTTCTATAAGTACGTTTAAAAATAGAATCTGCCATCGGTAGTACAAGGTCATGAGGAAGTTCAATGTAAGCCTGAACGGACTGAAATACTGTGGAACGTTTCTGGACTTCAAGTCTTACAGGAGGTAAATTAAATCTATTATTCCTAGTATTATATTGATTATCAGAAAGTAAATACCTAACATGGGTTTCAAATATATCAGATTCTTCTGATATAGCCTTGCGTAGAAACTGTATGATAAAGTACTTGTGAATACCAACAAAAATTCAGTATGTGTAGGTCACGATACATTGTACTGGTAGCTAGAAGTGGAATATTATTGTTATCTCTCTTTACGTGCATAATTATCCTAAGGGTTTCATTAATAAAGGTTGATATACGCCTAACTGTGATATAATTAGCCCCTCCCCATATTACAATGCTGTGAGTAAACAGAGGAAAAGAATATACTTGTTAGGGCTTTTAGGCAACAACTTTGCAACAGAATAAATGGCTCCTTTAGCCTGGCTGAGCTTCACACACAGACTTGCAACATGGCTTGAAAACTTAAGGTCGTCGTCAATTATAACCCTTAGGTATTTAAATGAGTGTACCCATTCTAAAGCAGTATTATCAAAAAGGACATCAGGAAGACTTAGATTTCTGTTCGGACTGAACAACATGAGCTTTGTTTTCGTTTAATTTGGTGTCAGCTTATTGGCATTGAGCCATGATATTAAATTGTGGATTATTGTTTGGACCTTCACTATTACACCGTCTATTGATCGATCGTTTATATAAAAAAAATGCATCATCCGCGAATAAAATAACATTTAGTGTCAGGAATAAAAACAATATCATTGATAAAAATATTGAACAATAACGAAAACAATGGGCCTGTGATGAGTTGCAGCGAAATGTACTTGTCTTTACAAATGTTGCAATTTCAAGATGTTTCCAACTATTTCTTACTTAATTTTCTTTGATTTGTGTTTCATTATCATCCTGAAGTATTTTTAAAGTATTTAAAGCCCTTTATTCCGCAATAAAATTACTAAATTCGACGTTCTGTTCTCAATCTCCCAACTGTGCATGTTGACGTTGAAAAACGATCTATAGTATGTATTTCAAACTGTAATGCATCTCAGTAAACTTGAAGAATAAAGAATATGTCATGCATTTGCATAAACTTTTGCTTTGAGCTGCCTAAAAAGTTTGTTTAACTTGCAGTGGCCACGCGGATGCAATATTCTACAGCACATAGTACCATTATACAAAATATCTGTAATGTATAAAAAAAAAAATGTCCCTATGTGTAATGATCCAATTAAAGTGCCTGTTAGAGCCAAGGTCAGGTTTGACTTTCGTATCACAGATACAATCGAATTAATTCTTCAGCGCTCAAATTGCCTTCTATCTTAAAGCGAAGACGCTGTGTGCAAACATGACACAAGTACATAAACAAGCAAGGTTTATAGGCTTTTAGTATAATACTAGACTACCCGTGACCCGTTGGGTCGTTGTCACGATATTCTTGTATGTTTTTCGTGCCCATTTTGCTTCCTTCTCACCAGTTACTCATACTGATCTTTCTTCAATCTGTTCTTCTTCTTCTTCTTTCCCAACTTGCTGTTCCCATGCGCGTTGATCCTGTGTGGGAACACCTCGTGCATGGGTTCCACGTGTCTATTATAACACTACGTGTCCCTTCATTCTTTCTCTGTGACATCGCCTTTGTTGTGGAAACGGAG
>LQNS02277718.1:1919245-1945923 GCA_001587735.2 Parhyale hawaiensis | reverse complement strand
GACGCGTAATTTGATGCATAAGAGAAGAAATACTTACTGTTTTCTTTTATCTTCTTGATGGCTTGCAGTTCTTTTTCCTGTTTCTCTTCATCATGAGATTTTGCAAGTTTATGTTCAATGGAAATAACCCGAGAAAAACATAACTTCCTTGGCAAAGGTGATTAATTTTAAATCAGGTTTTACTACGGAGGCTCGCACCCCCCTTGGAATCCGCTCACGCCTCCTAGGGGGGCGCGCCCCCATGTTAAGAACCTTTGGTGAATAGTCTGTGTGGAGTGGCACACAAATCAAGGCCTGTTCACGCGTTGGTTCGAGGTTCATTCTTCCCATCGGTCTAATGCGTTGCTTTGTCGATTTAAATGAAGGAGAATTGCACAGCTTCCTCATTTTTACTTCACTCCATGCATGGAGAATGTCCGAAGTTGTACTACCCAATCAGAAATTTATAGTCATTTTTCGACTGCCCACCAGTAAATATAGTGAGTGGCATCGGAAAACATCAGATATATGGCTATAGATTTCCTATTGGGAGATATAATAGCGTCACTAGTGCAGCAAAAGGACTTGACGAATATTTTATTAAGTTGTTTACTGTACACACAGTTGTTCTCAAATGCACTGTGAAACCTTGCATGGATGTTGAGAAGCATGAAGATAACGCAAAAGACCATTCCATGAACTAAACTTTAGGAAAGCAGGTTCCTGGTTCCTTAATCACCTGAGGGTTGGTGCAGTAACCGGCCTTATAGTTCATGAATTTTCAACACATGAGTGAAACAAACGGCAATTTACAAATAATGGCCATGTACTTCCATTTATATCAAAACAATAACTGTTGCCCTCCAATTTCCATTGTAACTCTTTCCTAGCAAAGACGAGCATTAGACGAATCAAAAGTATTTCACTTAATACAGTATACATATATTAAAACAAATACGTAGCAGCTGCAGTGAAAAACCAGAATTGGAATTTTTAAGATAACCATAAAATGCCTAGAAAATACATCGATATACAAAATATCGATTAAAATTTATTTGAAAAAATCTGAATGAAATCGGGCGAGTACAGTGCTTTCTATTCAATGTGGCGTTCAGCTTTATTCCGCTCCATGATGTGCAGCAGCAGACATTTTACTTTACCCATGCCTGAACCATAGTTCAGCCGTGCTTGAGTTTAGTTAGTTCATCATTTTCTCACTTGGGGCATGTTTGACTTGACACCAAAATTACACCTTAGAGGATTGACTTGTCGGGAACTTCAGACCAAAGCTTCGGTTTTGTCACCTTCGATTAAGCAAAGCAGGCTGAAAGCTCCACATTACGGAGCAAGATTGAGTTTCTGGAAGTCTCTGCGGTGGCCGACTAAGGGTTAATGCCTGAAACGTAACGCAAGCAGGTCGAAACCAGCGCACCTGCCTGAAGTTTCGAACAAGTCAAGCCTCTAACGCCTAATTTTGGCGCCCAATCGAACGTGTCCTTTGTATGTGAACATTTAATTTTCTTCTCTTCTTCTATTGGAGAAATCGATATATTTATTGGAATTCAGAAGTCATAATTCACCAAATCTCGCACTTTTATTAATGAATCTTATTCACGATCGCATCGGTAGTGAAAATAGCCCAGCAAATTTAATACATGCTGACACAAACCCTCGTATGAGAGAGCGGTTGATTGCGATCACTAAGGGCACATGCATTTCGTTCCCGACTCACGAACTGCAAACTTGGATTCGCGATCACTAAGGGCACATGCAATTCGTTCCCGACACACGAACTGCAAACTTGGATTCGCGATCACTAAGGGCACATGCAATTCGTTCCCGACACACGAACTGCAAACTTGGATTCGCCATCCAATACTACTTTCGATTATGCTGGTTCCCTGCAATGACACACTATTTTTTTAATTGTATGTCAAAGTAATTTGACTCTAGCCAAACTTGTCTAGTCGTGGACTAGTCTAGAGCTGAGGCTACAATCAATTAACTTAGTTTGTTGGGTACACTGTAGTCTGCAATGCAAGATATTTAACAGTTATTCACTCCGAAGAACAAGACAACCAATTTGAAAACCTTAGGATCCCACTAAAACTTTTTATTTTGAAATTTGTAAGTGTCTGCTACGCACACGATTTGCTTTTCTTGATATAAACATGACAACGTTAATTATATGGTTATTCATCAGTATTAAGTAGTAATTCATACTTTTTTACAGGTACAAGCAGTTCATCATAAATAATCAGAGGTTGAATTATAATTCTCCCCCTCAATGGGTTGAAGACGCGTGCCCTCTTCCTTTTTAATAATCAACACATGTACATCGATTAAACTTTGAGCATTGGATTCGTTTCTACGACATAGTAGATATTTTGCGAGCATCAGTACCTTCGAAACCAGAGAGGTAAGTAAATAGGTTTTCGTGTTCCTAATGAAGATAGTGTAGATGTGTCCTGAGGGTAGAGACGAAGATAGAGTAGATGTGTCCTGAGGGTAGAGACGAAGATAGAGTAGATGTGTCCTGAGGGTAGAGACGAAGATAGAGTAGATGTTTCCTGAGGGTAGAGACGAAGATAGAGTAGATGTGTCCTGAGGGTAGAGACATCGTCGACTGACATGATGAAATGGAGCTCACAAGGCATGACTTCACTGGACCTCAGGCGAGAACACTGCATGCAATGTCGCCTCTTTGAATCGTTTCACAGCTAGGTGGCGTTAGCAGCAAGACGATTGCTCTTGAAACCCCGAAAGCTTCATTTTATGGAGCAGGAATAAGTTTGCTGAAGTTTTAAGAGGAGTCAAAGGGGATTATGCGTGAAACTCGGTCTGGTAGCTGTTCGAGCGAACACACCTAGTATCGATGAAGTTCCGGAGTAGTAAAGTTGAGTGGGCCCACTGTAACTTCACTCGACAGCTTAATACTACCTTTAAGACTAATTTGAAGACTACCTAGCAGACTAATGACGTAAGCAACATTGACTGGAAGACCCCAGGTGGTGGTGATGATGATGACGAAACAACACTGTAAAGGATATCGTTTCCGGCAAATCCAAATAGAATCGCTTCACCTCTACAATATTATCTCTTTTAATAGAAAGTAATAAAATTAACAGTATTTGGGGAAAAATATGTGTGACCGATTCGCAACTTCCGTTCTTCCACGTGCAGAATTATGTCGGCATGCTGGCTTTGCTCGAGTGCAGTGCCAGTTCGAGGCAGCTAAAGTTTAGCGGGGCATAGTATAAAACCAGAATAGTTCTTCTATATGAACCAAAAAATTGTTTCTTACTTCGTTACATTGTAGTACTGTTAAGAGCCATCGTGTAGTTCATGAACGACTGGCAAATGCCTGGTGGGAAACTTTCGCAGCAACCTAATTTACAAAATTTACAAGTCACGGGCCGCCTAGCTCTGCTATAGAGTCATGCCGTTACTTTCATAGATCAAGGCATCGACCGACTCCACTGCACTAGACCGATAGAGATTATACTTGACTGCCCACGCGATGCCCAAAAAAAGACCTACGGCTGGCTGATTGGTAAAACGTTAGTGCAGGTTTGCTAATTAATGCATGTAGCGATCTCAAGCAAAACGGAAACTGTTTCTGCTAGGGCAAAAAATGCGCTTATCAGCAAGGCACACGCCTTCGTAGCTAGATGTCAAAGGGGTGACGATCACTGAATATTAGCACAATGATCTAGTATTGGCAAAAAATTCATTTTGTAATTTACCAATATCCAGTGCTCATGAATGCTCACTGCTGGAAAATAGGTGCATTCCTTACGGTACTAAACAACAGTTTTTTTGTTTGAGGCCACTGTCTAGAGTCGAAAAGATTTTATCTTTAGGAGCAGTGGGCACTCAAGGGAAATATTCTGTTCTACGAGTGGGCGGTCCAGTATAGTCTGTTCTATGAGTGGGCAGTCAAGTATAGTCTGTTCTAAGAGTGGGCAGTCAAGTATAGTCTGTTCTATGAGTGGGCAGTCAAGTATCGTCTGTTCTAAGAGCGGGCAGTCAAGTATAGTCTGTTCTATGAGTGAGGCTGCAGAAGCACTTAATAGAACCAAAATACTAGGTCTAGGGGTCTACTATGACTACAATTTCATTTAGAACAGTCGGTCAGTTTTATAGTGGCGACAACATTTACTGTAGACTGTCTGTACGCTATCGGAAAATTTGCAGGGTGCAACAGGCGAGCACATAACTGTTTGTTATGTTAGCTATTATCACTACATACTGGAATAGACCCAGATGCACCAACACGTATATTTCCGGTGAACATGATGGTGTAACTACACAAATACCAATTGTTGCACAAACATGTGTATTTTTGATGAACATGTTGGTATACCTCCACTCACGAAAACTGTTGCACCAACATGCATTGTATGTTTCTAATAAACTTACATACATCAATTCTTTTTGTAGAGAACGTGTGATAAATATTTATTCCGCACATGTGGACACAGCATCCATATGAGAAATAAATGGACCACACAACATAGCAGCCATGATCTCAATACAGTTATCTTCCCTCAGCGTAAGTGCAAAGTGAAAATTTGCGTATGTTGATATTCAGTAGCTGTAGCAAATCCCACTCTTTTTTACCGTCGGGTTAAGTGGCCTGCCTATCGGAGAGACCAGGAGGGGGTGAAATGCCCCCCCCCCCTCCCCTTTTTCGTCGCAGCATGGTAATGTGTTGAGGTGGGGGTCTCGACTCCAACTCCATTAAAATTTTAGACTGGTGCATAAACCACCGCATATGCGTTAGGAGTCATACTTTTTTTTCCCGTCTTTCTACAAAAGAAATCGGCCTAGAGCCCTCTGAGAGCGCATACCTCTGACAAGCTAGGCAATGAAAAATTCAAATTGTTTCCTTTATAATATCTCCAAAATCTGGTCATTTGTGCCTTTGACAGTAATAATAGCTTCTGCAATTTTCTTGAAGATCCGTTCATGACTGCTTGAGTTATGCTGTTGACAAACATTCCGACAATCATTAGTCAAACACACAAACAGACAGATCAATCATCACCAAAATATGAACATTCATCTCTTTGAATATTTCTAACAACTCTTTTGAATATTATAAAAATCCGTTCATTATATTCTTGAGTGATTTGCTAATAGACAAAAATTAAAATAAAGACGAACAAACGAACATACTAACAGATCATCACAACAATTTGGTCATTTACTCTTCGTAATTTACCTATAACCTAACAACTCGTACAAATTTCATAATAATCCGTGCATAATCTTTTGAGTTATGGTGCTAAGAACAAGATCCAGGCAAACAAACAAACAAATGGTTGAATGGATCTTCATCAAAAGTTAATTATAAATACCTCTTAACAGGTCTAACAATCCCTGCAAGTTTCCTAAAGATCCGTTCATAACGTTTTTAGTTATCTTTGTGACAGACTAACACACGAACTGACAGAGAGCCAATCTCGATGAATACATAACCTCCTTGGTGGAGGTAATAAATCAGTACCCTCAGTGAAATATTCAAACACCTTTTTCGACTGTAAAGTTTTCTTCGTGCGGTGCGTATATTGCACCTATTGCTGAAGGACATTTGCTCGAAGGAAGGCATCCATCAGGTTTATTTCAGGAATTTCTCAATGTAGCGCTCCTGGTCTCTTGCTCTTCGTGGTGTACAAAAGCGGAAGATTTTTCCATTGGTTTATAGTTTAACCAATTATGAGGACGATTGCATTTTGTTAGCGATAATTTGTACTCCTATAGAGTGTGTCGGTGCGATGCTGTCCTCCAGTTCTTGAATAGCGGCCTGTCGTGGAGAAGTGCAGAGAGCTTCGTCTAGAGTACAAAATTTGGTGCAGACAAGTCCGATTGAGCACCTTCGATTCAGCGAAGAGTTAAAGCCTTCAAGGCTTAACTTGCCTAAAAGTTTGGACAAAACCTTTGGCTTTGCCATTTGAATTGTACCGCAAGAGTTATAAGCAACGCGATTACGCTGACTCTGCTGTGAAGTCTATTTTAATGGAGTAAGATTGAGTTTCAGAAAATCTAAAGGTAAGGATTAATACCTGAAACTCAGTTCAGCAAGTCGAAGCCACTGCAGATACATAATTTTCGAACAAGTCAAGCCTCGAAGGCTTAATTCTGTCGCCCAGTCGAAAAGTCATTGCTGGGTTTGGTGAAAATAATAAAAGCAGATGCTATTAGGGCTTTCTTGCCGCCTATGTTGGAGATCGGTCCCCTGTCTGGGCTTCGTCTGCCGTCACTGACGTTCGACTGCCGGAACGATGCATCGGTTCAGCCAGTTGGCTGCGTGCCCGGAATAGTTCGGTGAACTTGTCCTATAGCTGCGTATTACTCATCTTTAGATGTTCAATAAAACATTCAACGATGAGAGACATATTGGTTGTATTCCTGTGTTCCTTCATCAAATCTTTGGGAGAAATATACGAGCTACTTTTGAGACCCATCTCTTTACAGTAAGACTTTTAGATGCTAATCGCGTCGCTTTAGTCTGTGCTCATATCCGAATTTGTGTCAGCATGAAATCGCTTAGATCCGCATTTGGCAGAGTGGATTTGTCAGCTTTCAAGGGCGTCCTGGGCTTACCTAGTTATTGGATTTTCGTTACTCTTACCTTTGTGTGCTGTACCATTGATTATATCATAGAGTTTTCGGGTAATTTACTTGTTATGGATAATTTTAATGTTAATATTATGCTGTTTCCTTGATAATTATAAAATTCATCTGCCAACTACGGCTTGTTTCTGTCAATAGGCAGACACTGCTTTTTCTATGGAGTTCGTTGTGAAGCATAGTGGTAACAAGGCCACTAAGCTGTTTTGTGTATGACTGTCATAGCTGTTTGAGGATTTTTTCACGGTAGAATTTGACTCAGTCGCGTGGGCTTTCTGCCATGGTGAGGTCATAAATTATAACTACTGGGAATAGGGCGGGCCAATAAGCTGTTGCAATGATACTCATTATACCTCCGCCAAGGAGGTTATGTTTTTGCCGAGTTTTTTTTTTTTCTGTTTGTCTGTCACAAGATAACTCAAAAAGCTATGAACAGATTGTTACAAAATCTATAAAATCCTTAGGTTAGTTATAGGAGGAACAGATGATTAAGTTTTGATGAAAATCCATTCAACCCATTTGCTTGTTTGTCAGCCGCTTTATTTTTTAACATAAGTAAAAAAAAAAAAATACAGAAGGATCTTCATGAAATTTACACAAATTGCTAGGAATTTTACTAAGAGTAAAATTTCTTGACAACATTTTGTGAGAATCTGTTGGTCCGTTTGTTGGTTTTCTCAATGATTGATTTTATGTTTGTCAGCCACAAAACCCAACAATAGTTAAGCAATGAAGGGATCTTTATGAAAGTTGCGGAAATTGTTAAAAACGTTGAAATAAACCAATTAAAAAAGAAACAGATTTCAGTGACAATCAGTTCATCTGTTTGTGTGTTTGACTAATGTTTGTCCAAGTGTTGGTTAGTAACCTGACTGAAAAAGTTAGGAAAGAATCTCAATAAAATTTATTGAAATTGTTAGAAATGTTAAAAGATAGAAATAATAAATTTTGAAGATGATTGGTTGGTTCGTATGTGTTTGACTAATTTTTGTCTCTTTGGTAGAACCTAGCTCAAAAAGTTAAAAACGGATCTTCAAGAAAATTAGTGACACTATTATTACTGTTATAAGACGCCAATGACCAAATTTTCGTGATGATGAAGGGAAAATCCTAGTCTCAGCACCAATTTGAAATTTTCTATACCGTTGCTTTGGTAAGCGGAGCTATACGTGCTCTCATAGTGCTCTAGATTGTTTAAAAAAAACTCAGTTTATCATCTAAAATGAACTTTCTCAAGCCTAAGGGGCCCAAAGAGAAGTTTAATTTTTTCAAAGCAAATGAGGATGACGCCAACGTCATATGGGCTCATTTTATTCCCAAAAGATATAATTTATGACCTCAGGGAGGCAAAAATCCATTTAACTGTCTCGTTTCAGCTTGGAAAATGAATGCATGCGTTTTGAAAATTAAAAGTAAAATTACTCAAAAAATCCGCCCTAATAATTTTAATAAAGTTTCTTTCATTGGTTTGCCCTTAGATGGCGCTCTGCCGCTTCTGGCTGATGGCCACTCTGCTCTGGACGACTGCGTTTTTCTCCTGCTGCCCGGGAAAGAAATATGACAGATCAGATAACGACAAATCAATATTAACGCCGAGAAATATTGACAGCTCTCATGTGATATATGGCAAGATGGACCCAAGGAATAGGTTGGAAAACCAGTACTATCTTCAAGCATCCAAACTCCGCTTCAAGACACCACCTCATAACAATGACATTTGGATGTCGGGTTTTCCGGCGTATGACCGAAATGTCACTTTTCCAATCGATGACATTTTGAGCGGTCATTTACCTCAGAATCTTGACATGCACCATTCCAACCTCTCGTTTCCTCTGTACAGAAATCAGTCTGTTGCTCCCCATGACTTGTATTCGAGTATCTTCCGTCCCAAGGTTCTCAATAAGAGGGAATATCGACGTGCCCTCACGGACGCAATGGTTGCCGTTAGTAATGCTCTAGGAAAGGCGGGCATTGTTGGCAAATGCTCTGCATTAACTGCTGCTGAAATTCACAATTTCATAGCTCTAGGAATCGATCACGTATTCTTAGAGAAGAAGCGGCAATCCCGAGCTGCATTTCAGTGGACAGACTTTCAGCATCCAATTGGCAACATAATTCGAAAAATTACAAGTGGCGTTAATAACTATAGCAAACATTGCAAGAGAAAATTTAATAGTGAGCTATTTAGGAGTGAATTCGAGGAGCTTATTTTGAACTTAGATGATGATCTGAGACAGTTCCTCTTCAACAAAATGTCTCCTCTCTTCGACTATGCCAATTTGGGCAGTGCAAATATATCGGAGAAGCTCCTTCCTCTAGTTTCTCACACTTGCACCGATGTTTTTGGACTCTTCGGAGAAGAAGTAGATGCATGCGAAGGCGATATGGATGGACTACTTGCTCTGTCGCTTAATGAGTCCACTTCCAGAAAGGCTCCAGGTCGTCAACACTTGCGATATAAGAGATTTTCAGATTTCTATGGTGACGGTCGCGATTTTGAGGCCACGAACAGAATGTCCGCGTCTTCTTCCTCTGCAGAGATAGAAAGAAGTGACGGATACGGTGGTGGTGGACACGGAGGCTACGATTCATCGAACTATATAATTGTTCCAGATGTTGAGATAAACAACGCTTATCCTTATATACTGAAGTTCCTTTGGGCCCTAACCTTTGCCACGTATGCCTTCTGGGCGTTGCTGGCGTTCCAGACACTCGCTTCATTTTTGCTCCACACGACTGGACCGGCTGGAGAAAAGGGAAACCAAGGAAGCAAAGGGCAGAAAGGCATGAAGGGTGACAAAGGCATGAAAGGCGATAAAGGAATGAAAGGAGATAAAGGGATGAAAGGTCCAAAAGGCAATAAGGGAATGACTGGGGATCCGGGAGATGATGGTGAAACGGGTATTCTTGGAGATATGGGTTTGAAAGGACCCAAAGGTCCCAAGGGTCAAAAAGGCGCAAAAGGAGCTAAAGGTTATAAGGGCCCTAAAGGACCAAAAGGAGAGAAGGGAGAAGATGGAATGAAAGGTTTCAAAGGATTTAAGGGCATTGATGGTCCGCCTGGTAAGAGGCGAAGAAAACGAAGAAGCCTTAAGAAATTTCAAGAAGATGACTTGAGCCAAACTCTTCTGGACACTCCAGGTCTTCTTGATTCCTTGTATCAGCAGCAGACTGAGCAGCACGAGACAGTGCCTCACGATAAGGATATAAAGATTTACACTTCAATAAACGAGCTGTGGAGGCAACACAGGAGCGTGATGGGCTGTGTACGATGTGTACTATTCAACTTCCTCGAGCGGCAGCACTCCATAAATTTGGACTCCTACGTTATGTAAGTAAAAGTATTGTTAAGAGTGCGAGGGTCTACGCCACATGGCGCAGGTGCAAATGCTCTAGTTGAGAAATTTACCCCAGAGTTAGGGGCTGTTTTGACACAGCGTTGGTAGAGATGCTGTTGTTAAGAAATTTATCCACACTTGCGAGGTTTATTCACAAGTTCACGTTGTGCAGATGTTATGGTTATGAGACTCATCTAGATTTGAGAGGCTTATATTTACCCCCAGCAAGGGGCAAGGGGGTTATGTTCCTGTCGTGTTTGTCTGTCTCTTCGTCTATCACCAAGATTACTCAGAAAGTTATGAGCAGATCTTTACGAAATTGACTGGGATTGTTAGACATGTTCACAGTAACAAATGATTAACTGTTTGGTAAAATCCATTCATCTGTTTGTTTGTTTGCTTGTTTGTCTGCCTATTTTTCCTCAGTACCATAACTCAAAAAGTTATGTACAGATTTTCAGGAAATTTACATTAGCTGTTTGGTATATTACGAAAAGTAAATAAACCGAATTTTTGTTATGATCCGTTCGTTTGTTCGTCACTGTGTCTGATTATATACATGTAAGCACAATAGGTCAAAAAGTTATGAGTGGATTTCATGAAATCTACAGGAATTACTAGTAAACGACATTATTGGTCATATTTTGGCATGATCGGTTGGTTCGTTTGTGTGTTTGACTTATGTTTGTTAGAGTGATTGTAATCAGCATAACTCGAAAAGGTTTCAAACAGATCTTCAAGAAAATTACAGAGACTGACAAAACTGTTAAAAGTCCCAAGTGATTAAATTATGGTGCTGATACAGAGAAAAGCATGGCTGCAGAACCAAATTGGAATTTTCGTTACCGGAGGTATACGTTCTCAGTTTGCTGTAGTTCATAATTAATAATAATTAGTTAATTAATTAATTAATTCTACCTTCAAAAACATCACATTAGTTTTATGCGCAAAATTTCCTGAATGATTACATTTGTCACACCATAATAATAATAGTAATAATAATTATAACGTTAGTAATAATAACAACAATAATAAGTCGAGAGGCACTCCAAAACCGCATACCTCAGCCAAGCAATGCACTGTATAAGAAAAAATAGGATGTCTGTTAAATCATCAAAAGTTGGTCATTTTATTTTTTAACCCATCTAATGTGTAGCGCAAATTTCATGGAAATCTGTTCGAAAATTTTTGAGGTATGTTACCAAGAAAAAGAGGCGAACAAACAAACAAACAGTTGGACGGATCTTCACAAAAAATGATTACTGTATCTGTTTCTCATAACAATTCTAACAATCCCTGCGCATTTCGAAAAGATCCGTTCATAACATTTTTAATCATCTTAGTGGTAGACAGACACATAAAGAGAATATCAAAAACGTCGGGCCGATAAAAACATAACCTCCTACGTGGAGGTAATACATATAACTTGAGCACTCAGAGAGCGCATGCATCCGTCAAGCCAGGTAAACGTACCGTAAAATTTAAATTAATTCTGAAATTATGACTTCTTTTTTTTTCAGCACAAATATCTGGTGATTCGTGCCTTGAAGAGCAACAAAAGATTCTATGATTATCTTAAAGATCCGTCAGTATTTTTTAAATTATCTTCTGACAAACAATGAGAAACACTGAAGCGGACAAACCGAGCAAAATCAAGATATGATATTTTTTTTAGTTTTAAAAATTTCAGCTAATCCTGTGAATTTCATAAAAATCCGCTCATAACTTTTTGAGTTATTTTGCTAACAAAAATGAAATTTAACAAAGAGACAAACAAATTAGAAGATAAAAAGATAATCAGAAAATGTGATCCTTTCGCTTTACTCACGCGATACACCTAAAAACTCATGCAAATTTCATTAGAATTTGTCAATAACTTTTTGGGTTGTTCTACTAAAAAAAAAGAGGCAGCCAAACAAACGGTTGAACGGATCTTCAGCACAAGATATTCATCTGTTCCTCCTTCACGCCAAAGATTTTTTTGTGAATTTTGCTACGACCCACCAATGACTTTTGAGTTATCTTGGTGACAAATCAACAAATAAATTATCAGTGAAGTCAACAGAAAAATGATCTCCTTGGTGGTATTAATAATAAGATATTCCTTTCTTTCCGTAATTATTAGTTAATGCTGTCGTAAGATATTTGTTGGTTAAAAAAAAAACAGTTCACTATTAGAAGACACTGGGCTTAGGAAGTAAGTATCAAATCCATGGTGCTACAATACAACAAGCCTAAGTACAAGACATCTCGGAACGCACAGGAACCAATATCTATGGATATCCAGCAGTTAGCATCATCTGTAGTTAAATTAAGCAGCTACCTATAATAGCTACACCCGGTGACACTTTAATATATGAGGAGGATTAATCATCAATGCTAACCAGAGAAGACATATTTTGGTTTTAAAATAAAATCAGTAAAAACAAAGCAAGAGCAGTTTTATGATTTTTAACTCAATTTTCATAACGAGAATTATTTAATCGCTAATCGAAACTTTCTGTATATAGCTCACAACTTTTCCAAGGTTACTGTTTTCTCTTAGTAAACTAGTTTACAGTCCGCTTTGGCGAACATCTAAGGTTCCTTAAAACTCGTAATGAAACAGAGCTTGAATACAAAATTGAAAGGGGCGTGAAGAGTTCTAAAGAGAAATCATTGATGTATAAAATGTAAAATATGAACAAGCGATATTTAAAAACGAGCTCATGGAACAAATTTCCCATGACAAGTTCAAGTTCCAAAAATATTAACCTAAAAATACGTTCTAGAGAACCTAGATTCAAGAAACTGGTTACTGCAAGGACAATACTGTTAAGTTTTTTCTAGTAACTGTGAGTTCATTAAAAATTTTTTATTATCAGTTTTCAAAAACTTAGTAGGTATAAATGGCGCGAAAGAAATTATCCAGGTAATTATCTTGCCTTATCGCTAATGTAAACACTATGCAATGAACACGCAAATGAAAACTCCAATTCCTTGATTTAATTCAGTTTTTCGATGAAATTAAAAAAAAAGAAGTTGATACAAGATTCGGGGACGCTCTATTGAAGCTGTTGTCCATAAAGTACAATAAAAGCCTACTAATGTATAGCAGATTATAATGTGTGAATGAAACAACCTGCAGAGTAATAATGTCAACAAGTGAATATTTATTTTGCAAGCTAATGAACGTTTTCATTTTCACTCATATGGTCATATATTACTGACAGCGTGGAAGGTTCACTCGAGTTTCTTGTAGCGTGAACAGCGGCCAATCGAAGCGCTTTTCTTGAAAATCCAGCCTGACGTTACACCTTGATGGCTACCCGGAAATATTCTAACGCAGATTAAGAACAGCGATTATCGCCAAGCACTAAAATCATGCCGTTTCCTTAAAGACATGTTACGATCTAATGCGAAAATCTAGCAAACTGCAGAAGAGAGCGCTGTTGTAGAAGCATCAGTTCACAGGCAAAGTGAATATTACAATGGAAAGGCTTTCATTTTCAGGGGAAAACAAATCAAGAAGTTGGCCGCATAGAAATTACAAAAATCATTTTTCGAGCCCTGCATGGGCACTCAAAGAGATCAGACCACTGTATTTTCAACTCACAGACATGTGTTAGATATAGGAAAATTAACATCTATTCCCATTATTTCGATGGCCAGTGCCTGGAACTGACGTGTTCTCCCTCTCTCTCCCCACAGTGCCTGGTACTCACGTGTTCTCCCTCTCCACAGTGCCTGGTACTGACGTGTTCTCCCTCTCTCTCTCTCCCCACAGTGCCTGGTACTCACGTGTTCTCCCTCTCTCTCCCCACAGTACCTGGTACTCACGTGTTCTCCTTCTCTCTCCCCACAGTGCCTGGTACTCATGTGTTCTCCCTCTCTCTTCCCACAGTACCTGGTACTCACGTGTTCTCCCTCTCTCTCCCCACAGTACCTGGTACTCATATGTTCTCCCTCTCTGTCCCCACAGTGCCTGGTACTCACGTGTTCTCCCTCTCTCTCCCCACAGTGCCTGCTACTCACGTGTTCTCCCTCTCTCTCCCCACAGTGCCTGCTACTCACGTGTTCTCCCTCTCTTTCTCTCCACAGTGCCTGGTACTGACGTGTTCTCCCTTTCTCTCCCCACAGTGCCTGGTACTCACGTGTTCTCCCTTTCTCTCCCCACAGTGCCTGGTACTTACGTGTTCTCCCTCTCCCCACAGTGCCTGGTACTCACGTGTTCTCCCTCTCTCCCCACAGTGCCGGGTTTGCTCATGTTCTCGGGGAGGCGAGTTCTCTGCAGCTCCTGGACGACGTCAGAGAAGCCAAGAGACGAGGCATGGACGTGAGGTGCAGACGAATGAAGAATACTTGTAAACTAGAACACATAACTTCCATTCGATGATCGGCTGTGCAAAATTGACTTCAGCTTACTAAGCGTAAATGCTATTGTAGTCTAAATATACCAGTGTTCCGTAATATTACTGATTCTAGACAGTGGTATTTTCCTCATATTTCTTCACACTTTCTTATTGTGGCATTGTCTGAGTAGCACTTCTCCAATTTTTTCAAGTGGTATACTTTTGTCTTGGTGGCATTTTCTTCAAATTTACTTCAAGTGGTGCAGAACTGTTGGATTGTTACTTTTCCATGTCCTCCCAAATGATATAGCATTGCCTGAATGGCATAGTTCCATTTCGTCCCATCTGATGTGGCATTCATTGTATGAGTGGCGTTTCTCCACTTCTTCCCAACCGGCGTAGCATTGTCTGACTCGCATATATCTATTTTGCTCCAACGATGTGATGTTGTCTGAATGGTATATTCCACTTATTCACTGAATGTTTTAGACGTTTTGTTTAGAAAATTTACTGTAGATTTTAAATTAATTTTACTAAATTAATTTATTTAGTAATAAAATTTTTAGCAGGCGCGCGCATATTTTGGGTTCCCTATGGCAGTATGACATCACGAATAGCTTTAGGACAAATCAAGGTAAGAAGAAAATTGGGGTGAAACTCTCATCTCCCAATAACACGCTGAAAAACGTCGTTTTCCGCTTTCAAATAATGCATTGCTCGTTCGATACATAAAAGTACATTAAAGAGTCTACAAAGGGCAGTCAGGGCATGGATATTCACAGTTAGAAACTGTACTAGACAGTCTTGAGCTAGAACATCAAGCTATTCAAGTTTTTCAGATCACCATATTTGAACTCCTCAATCTTACTGGAGGTCAAATACTTACCTCCGCCGTTATGTTATGTTTTCGTCGAGTTTGTCTGTCTGTTTGTTAGTTTGTTGGCCTGTCTATCTTTCTTTCTGTCACCAAGATTATTCAAAATGCTGTAGACCGATTTTGACGAAATTTACAGGAATTATTGGGTATGTTGAGAGAAACAGATGATCAACTTTTGGCGAAGATCCGTATTTTCGTTTGTTTGTTTGTTTGTTTTTTTTTGTCTGTCTGCTTCATTTTTCTCAATACCATTAGTGAAAAAGAAATTCACGGATTTTTATGAAATTTACATGAGTTGTTAGGTATATCACCAAGACTAAATGAACAAATTTTTGTGATCATCTGTTTGTTCGTTCGTATGTTTGTTGCTGTGTTTAATTTCATGTTTGTTACGCATTAACTAAGAAAGATTTGAAAGAATCTTTATGAAATTTACAGGAGTTGTTAATAATGTTAATAGGCAAAAATGGTTGAATTTTGGTGAAGTTCGGTGGATTCGTTTCTATGTTTGTCATAATGTTTGTTACGCAATAACTCAAAAAGTTTTAAATGGATTTTTATGAAATGTGCAGCAGTTGTTAGTAATGTTGAAAGATGTAAATGATTAAATTTTGGTGCAGATTGGTTGGCTCGTTTATAAGTTTGACTAATGTTGGTCTTAATGTTTGTTAGCAGTATAACTCAAACAATTTTGAAAGGATCTTGAAAAAAATGCAGAAACTGTTAGTACTATTAAAAGGTACCAATGATTATATTTTTTTAGTCGGTCCAAAAAAATCATGGTTTCAGAGCCAATTTGAATTTTTCGTTACCGTTGCCATACTTTGCGGAGGTATGCGCTCTCAGAGTGCTCTAGTTCGTTTATAAAAATGTCCTGGGTCACGCAGTTTTTATTTCGTCACTACTGAAGGGCGCTGTAACCATCAGGCCTTTTCTTTGGCAGCAGGGAACGGGAAGTTTTGGGCATTGTATTAGCACACACTAACTGAGCTCAAAGCACTTCAATGCTTGAAAATGTTTTTCACTGGATGCCCAACTGATTAGGTATTGGTTGTCTGACATTTGTCTTCTTTTTCCAGTCTATAAGCGGCATTGTTTGACTGTTATTTTACCTGTATATGAATCAAATATCAGTTTATAAGTGGCATTGTTTGACTGTTATCTTACCTGCATATGCATCAAAGTTCCAGTTTATAAGTGGCATTGTTTAACTGTTTTCTTACCTGTATATGCATCAAATTTCCAGATTATAAGTAGCATTGTTTGACTGTTATCTTACCTGCATATGCATCAAATATCCAGTTTGTAAGTGGCATTGTTTGACTGTTTTCTTACCTGTATATGCATCAAATTTCCAGATTATAAGTGGCACAGTGTGACTGTTATCTTACCTGCATATGCATCATATATCCAGTTTGTAAGTGGCACAGTGTGACTGTTATCTTACCTGTATATGCATCAAATTTACCAACTTACTGACAATGGGAGCACCCAAGCAAGATTATGGTGAGGCGTGGAGTGGAAGTGGGAAATATTTGCATGTTTTCATATTCCTATGTTTCCTGCTGCTCGTCTCTAGTATTCCGTGCAATTGCCGTTTGGTACACACGCTAGTCGAGAAAATGAGCTTACTCAGCTAACTGGGCAAAAGTTTTGCTGAACCTCAGTAAACAGTTTTGATATTACCTTAAAAGGCGTTAAAACGCTAGAAGCCAAGAACAGTTTGCTCAGCAATGCCGTAAGTTTAAGTTTCTTCAAACTTAAAGGGAATTATAACTTAAAATTCTTCAATTTTACTACTATTTAAATGGGACAGTAACGCATTCAACCACAGAGAAGACGAAACTCGTATTTTTTCACTAGCGTGTGTACCAGCCCTGAGTCACCTATGAGAACCATCATCCCCGGACTCGCAGTCGAGTAGGACATCGGCATTGTGGAACGCAAGAAAACGAAAGAAGTTGCATTTATTGCCGTTGATTCAGATCTTTTCATGTCCCAACGCTTGTACAAAGTTGCGTCTACGATTTCCCCATTTAGTGAGAGAGTCTATTCAACTAATCCGTTGATATAGCCGAGGCATAGCTTTACCTGGGACAAAGTTAACTTGTATAAATAATTTTTTTTTTAATTTCACTCGCTACTACAATTTCTACATCACAGCAAGTGACACTCGCGAACTTTCAACTATCGCGCCAATTAATGATGAGTAGTTTTTGTCCAAAAAAAATTATATTTCTATAATTAGTGCACAATGTTCATGGAAGTCACGCCGGAGTGAGGACACAACTACGAAGTTGTATTAGTTGAATTGGCTCCAGGCTGCTACCGGCAACGAAAGTTGTGAGATGGGCGCCTGGATATTGGCTCCAAGCTGCTACCGGCAACGAAAGTTGTGAGATGGGCGCCTGGATATTGGCTCCAGGCTGCTACCGGCAACGAAAGTTGTGAGATGGGCGCTTGGATATTGGCTCCAGGTTGCTACCGACAACGAAAGTTGTGAGATGGGCGCCTGGATATTGGCTCCAGGCTACTACCGGCAACGAAAGTTGTGAGATGGGCGCCTAGATATTTACTCCAGGCTGCAACCGACAACGAAAGTTGTGAGATGGGAGCCTGGATATTGGCTCCAGGCTGCTACCGACAACGAAAGTTGTGAGATGGGCGCCTGGATATTGGCTCCAGGCTGCTACCGACAACGAAAGTTGTGAGATGGGCGCCTGGATATTTGCTCCAGGCTGCTACCGACAACGAAAGTTGTGAGATGGGCGCCTGGATATTGGCTCCAGGCTACTACCGGCAACGAAAGTTGTGAGATGGCCGCCTAGATATTGGCTCCAGGCTGCTACCGGCAACGAAAGTTGTGAGATGGGCGCCTGGATATTGGCTCCAGGCTGCTACCGGCAACGAAAGTTGTGAGATGGGCGCCTGGATTTACGTTTGAAACTCGAACTGAAACAAACTGAGCGCTCATGATTCAAGTTCGGTAAGGATAAAAACTGGTTGGACTGAATTATCTGCTTCAAACTAAGCGAATCTTGATATTCCTCTAATATGTAAGTCAAACAATGTAACGATAATGTAAGTAATAATATTGTATACTGTAAAATAAAATTATGCCGTAAAATAGTTGAGAGTTGGCTGTACTGCCTCTGTATGTACTGAATTTTTGTAAGCCTAGCTTAATAATGATAAGCTATACATCATCTTCGTGACTTCATCTTTCAAAAATAATAGGTACTGAAATATGTACATAAAAAGACGGTGCGGTGTAAATTATTATTATTATTTTTTTCATATTCAGCATATGTATTTCTTTAGGAATATAACTAAGAACAATAAAATTATGTGAATGTTTTTCTCAATACTGCACAAAAAAAAAAATCATTTTCATCCCCCCCTTATCTACCCAGCTAAGCCTCTGAGTCATAATCAAAGTAAGTTTAGTCTTCGTACTCCCATGTTTTGGAGTGTACAACCGGACTGCAGAACTTCTCATTACAACCGTGAAAAATGAGCTTAACTCTATTTTAATCAGGTTATGTTAATTTAATAGAAGGACACTTTTTCCAGTTTTTATTCGTGAAGGAAGAAAAAAACTCACCCACTGTAACCAGATTGGGTCATTTTTGTAACAAGGTTTCTTTTTCCTTTTTTTACACTCAGATAAAAATCTCTGCAATGATAAGTTTGTACTTATCTATAAAAGCGGCAAATCTGAGCAGAAGTCTGATTAGCTGTACCTTCTCAAAGGCAAATGCTTGCTTACTGTGACACAAATTTCTCTATGTGTACTCCTTCCAAGGAAACTTATACTTTGTAGCGAGTACCACAGCCCAATCAATCTAGGGTTAACAGCAAAAAAAAAAATTCTGCGACTCCTTCATTCGTGCAGCTTCGTTTTTAGCGCTCTCATTGCCCACAGTGAACAGAATAGTTACTGCTAGACTGATCACGTGACTACAACTGCAATAGATGACGTCACCGCCAATGAAGGAATCAACACTGTTCTCTTTGTTAGGAACTTGCCCGAGGTTCATTTTCAGTGACGTTACACATGACATTATTTTGGTCACGTGCTAGCTCATTCATCATATTCTGCCAGCTCTGCAGGCAACCGACGCTTAGAGAATGAGCATGGTTGTCTGTACATTTCAGAGCAGGAGAGTATGGCTGCATGATTAAATTTTAGGTTGTTCAAGTCTTAAGCCCAATGCACACGAGAGTTGGAAAAAAACGCTTCTGTGATCGTGACTACAGCTTAGTTACACATATCGCTTTAAACTATCTGTCCTTGCGAATCGAAAATCACTCGAAGGTAGGAGAAATGTTCGAAATGTTCGAAATTGCAGTTGGTACGTCCCGTGGGGGAACATCTGTAATTGCAGCTCCAAGTTTAAGAAATTTTTGGACAGCACAACCTTGGACAAGTTAAAGCTGTCCCCCTTGTAACCTAATCTAATCTGTCGACGTTTCCGTGTTTTGACTCTTGTGTGCAGTGAGCTTTGTTGTATATTACTGAGAGCTAGTGCTAAATTCAAACATTTTCGTTGACGGCATTTCTAGTCTAGGGACACCAGGAGCAAGTTTAGATTCTCAAAAGAAACTATAGGTTGTTTTCAAACATTTTTGATGCTATTATAAAGAGCCAGTGCAGAAGATTTACTGTTTTTTATTTTTAGATTGTAAGGTTAAAGTAAACATGATCGAGGTTTGAAGAGTTTGTGCGGTCGTTTAAAAAAAAAAAAAACTCCTACATGATCTTTGTTTTTTTTAGCCAAGCAATTAATTATTACTTTAGAGTGTGGTTGATCATAGTTGTAGCTTATATTGTCACGCGACATGCCAGTATAATAGTGACGTCACGATCAATTAGCAATCTATTTTCCCCCTTCAGGGACTGACTCCACTGATTGGTTGTAGCGAAGTGCGATGTCAAGTATTTGTTTGGGTTGTAATGAAAATTCGCAGCTGAATTTTATTTTGCGCTTTGTAGAGGTTTGATAATTTCCAAAAGTTTCGATAATTATCATCTACCTAAACCTTAATTGTTAATAATTTCTGTTCATATTTGCTGGTGCTGAATTTTTTGTCGCAAAATTCCAAGCTTCTTCGTTATCATCACTAAAATTTGTGCTTCTTGCCAGTTATAACGGCTCCTGTAATTTTCTTGAGGATCTATCCATAACTTTTTAGTTATGTTCTGACGAGCATTGTGACAAACATCTGTCAAACACACAAACGGACAAACCAATCAACACCAAAATTTTGGTCATTGTGTCGTTTAACGTGTTGAACAATTCCTACAAATTTCATGAATACTCGTACATAACTTTTTGAGTAATAGTACTGACAAATATTTCAACAAACATAGATACAAACAAACTGACAAATAGATCACTAGAAAAATGTGGTCATTTACGCCGAGTAATAACCCAAATTTCATAAACATCTGTCCATAACTTGTGCGTTATGCTACCGAGAAAAGTAGAGGCAGACTAACAAACTACAGGATGGATTTTCACCAAAAGTTCATCATGTGTTCCACCTAACATACCTAAAAATCCCTGTAAATTCCGTAAAGAACCGTCAATAACTTTTTGAGTTATATTGGTGACATACAACCAAACAGACAAAGAGACAGTTAACCCGACAATATCATAACCTGCTTGGCGGAGGTACTAAGAAATTATTGTTCATCATGTTAAAGCAATCGAAGTTTCTTGACGTTATAGTATGCCCACTCTGTTTTCCGGATATGAATATTGTTCTCGGAATAAAAGTTAAAAAGTATGAATACCAAGGTTAGGCATGGCAAGCAATACTGCGCCCTTACGTCAGTACTAGACTTTTGTGGCGTATGGCGCAAAGTTTTGGAAAAGAGGCGCACCAAGGTGAGGGCCATTGCCATTTGCGAGCGCATCTTAAATTCATGCACTAAAAGAGGGCATTTCCACAGGGCTGCCCCTCACTGGCTATTTCGCTTGGTTCTTGAATTTCACCCTCGAATTTTCGATCTTGGGATTTCATTTTTTGGAAATAGATCGAAACATGGGAATAAACAGTATCGTGTAGATAGCTACAAGTAATTTTTTTTTTCAATTATGAACTTAGAAGTCAATAACATGTAAATAGGGTGATCTTTTTTCACCAAACATGTACATTCATGTTCTCTGTCTGGAACGACAATAGCAATAGATACCAAATATCATGTTTTTTGTCTTTTTAAAAGTTTTTTTGCTGTTTCAAACTATTTATATTGTAGGCGCAATAAAATTATCAGGGTGAAACAAAATTTATTGCGGGCGCAGATGGAAATACATATATCTCCGCTGGCGCAAGGGCGTGGGGCGCAATGGAAGCCACAGCGATGTTAATTAATAAAGCAGTGCATGTAGAGGTTTGGGCGCAGTGGCGCTGACGGCCTGGCAAAAAACAGAGGCACGCCCAGCCACTATTAACCCTTTCTCCCATGTAGCTCGGTATATGTACAATATTTCACGCAGTGCTAATTCTACGAGAGAGGTAAACAGTGGCGTAGCCAGAAAATTATCCATGGGCCCCCGGGGCGCTGGGGGCAAACGATATTCATGGGGGGGGGGCTTGACCAGACTATAGCAAGGCAGCCCCAGCAGCGTCCAGCGGCGTTCCCTTCTTTAGAGCTGAGCTACTAATGCTTAAAACGAGATCTTGAGATAGCTTTATTGGAATCCTCGTCCACAGAAAGCGCAGAATGGCTGCCACCGCGTGTTTTTTTTTAACCGAAAATGTCAATCAAGTGTCGTAAATTCAAAGAATCTCTAAAGTCCACCGTCCCCACAGCTTATTTCACTTCATGATAAACCTAATGTCATGAGGCGGAATTTATTAGTGCCTGCCCTGACTGTGGGATGGTAAACCATTACTTCCTCTTACCAGTGACACAATGACAAGATTTGATAGCTGGCAGTAGATGGAATAACACCCATTCTGGAAGAGCAGACAAAACTGACCCTCTGGCATCTATTTGATACATTGCCGCTACATCAGACAACGTAAGCATCTGACGTTAAAGAAAAGAAGAGAAAATATTTAAGAAAATATTATGCCATGCCTGGAGGTGACTGACTGACCGTGCAAGCGCAGTTGCAACAGACTATCGGGGATGCAGACACGTTCGGTTGGATGGGATGCCTCACTAAATCAGAACAAGATCTGACGGTATCTCCAAGTGCGCTGGAGTTGTTTGGTCATGAGAGCTTTGTCCAGCAACATGTGAATCCGTTCTTACAGTGTCAAATTTTTTCTTAGTTTGGACAAAAGCCTTCACTCAGATGACTGTTGGAACTCTGAATCTATTTATTGTAGAAAAGGTTTTTTTTCTTTCGATTGGAGGCGGTATCTAAGGGGGCGCCCTATAGAACGGAGATTTTGCTACTAAGAGGCTCTACTCCTCCGGAAAATCGTACTAGTGCAATGGCTTCGACTCGCTATAAGCTACTTTCCAGGCGTTGATTTCCAATTTTTCATTGCTGAGACTTCCAAAAAAACTCGATCATACTCCGTAAAATAGAATTTTCAGGCTGTTCAATCTAATAGAGCTCCTTTGAACCAATGGAACATGTATCATGGGGGCTACACCACAGCTCCTGCTCCAGGATCTGGATAACTGAAGCCTCGGAGTTCTAAAATCGCTGGCTAAGTGAGAATCAGACACTCTGAGAATCTTTTTACCATACATTCGACTGAGTCGTTGAAGTCGATCTAATCCAGTCTCACTCAACTGAAAGTACTCGGAACTTCAAGCAGGTGTGTTGACGTCCACAAGTTGAAATAAGTTTCAGGTGATGATCCTTAATCAGTTACCTGTGAGATTGTAACAGTGTGACTACCAATCACTGCATAGCGACAGCGGCAACGCCCTGCATCGCTGGTCTATAAAAGTAGCCCGTCATCTGCGACGGCAGCTCATTCATAGGTAGCTCTGGTGAACAACTATCCAGTGTGCTGACCTGTGTCTAGACTCGGAACCCCAATACAATCTGCCTCTACACCGTGTCTCATTCGCCCTGCTCATAGAACCCTGATGATGACAAGGACCTACGACAGTACCAGCAGTAATATACGTTTGCAGTAGCCGTACAAGCATACGGGCAAACACAAGATTTTCAAAAATACAGTCTACTTCTTTAAATGCAATTTTCAGCCGGCTCAATGTAATCGCGGGTTGCTTCTAACAGCTTAAGCACAGATTCAAAGTTACAATGCCGAAACTCCGGATCTGTCTCAATTTTGAACAAGTCCAAAAGCTCAGGAAAATTACAAAATTTTGCACTGCATATGCTGCGCAAAATCTTTCCGTCAGATCCACTAGTGAAATTCCTCTGTCGGTGAAAGAATCTATAGAGGTCCGTGTAAGCTGAGGATGTGAAGCGGAAACGTAACTACTGTAACTAGGTTAATTAAATTAGTTCCACGCCGATAGCGCAGACGTTTGTCACTAGAATGAACCCTGCCTCCTCACCCGAATGCATTGCTGTGGCCATTTAACTTCACATTATAGCATTAATTAATGAATGAATTTGCCCAATCAAAATCAAATGTTATTAGAGTGTAGCTGCCGCTATAAGGCTGAAGCTACGTGCTAATAACAGCCATATCGTATAGGGTTGAGCAGAACACAAGGCCAAACTACTCAAAATTTTGATTCACCAGAATATTTTGAAAATATCCAAAGCTTTGCTAGTGACACCATCTCAACAGACAGATTTAACGGCTAACATTGAAATACGTTTTGTGGTAGGCATACTTGTATTTTTGATGGCTTAGCAAAACATTTGACGATGAGCCGAGGAAGCTCATTCATTTGATCATCGTGTAAACCTTACTTTGGAGGTTTGTGGGAGCTTCGCTGGTCAAGATTCGCTAAGTCAAACTGTTGAGTTCCGTCAGGCACACTCATGATGGAAGTGGAGACACTTTAATATGACGCATATTTTAAATATAGCCTAGGAAAATAGAGCATCCGAAATCGGAAGTGGTCTTTTGTTCGGCGGAGTAAGTCACAAAAGTTGTGACTTTTTTCAAATAACTCATAAAGCTAAGGCTGCTTAACGAAGAAATTTTACCCAGTAAATCCTTCCGGCGATCACTCCGAAACACAATCTACTTCTGAACTATTTCTTCGGTTTCATCATAAACGTACCTAATAGTTCATATCAAACGGCCGTTTCTTCTTAAAGAATAGGAATAAACAGCATTTACCGTAACCCAATGAATGAAGGCAGTAAGTGCATGGCATTTGCATCACATATAGTGCCGAGTGTCAGAATTTCTTGGTTATTGATCTAAATTCGTTTTCTGAGAAGAAAGGAGTGTCGTTTTCTACATATTCCGAAAGAAAATAGGTATCACTGACACCGGAAACTTCATTAGATAGCTTTGAGTGGTCTTAGCGTCTTGGATTTGGCATACCTAGGGCCTGTCCGGCACGTTCGATTGGGAGCCGAAATTAATTAAGCCTTTAATACCTGACTGCACCGATTATTCGGACAGGTGCCCTGTCTTCTATTCGTTGGATTGAGTTTCAGTCGCTAACTCTTGATAAGTTACCTGTGGTCCATGATCTTAGGGCATGTTCGACTAGGCGCCAAGATTAAACCTTCGAGGCTTGGCTTGTTCAAAACTTCACGCAGAGGCGCTTGCTTTGAGTTGCTTCCCTGAGTTTCGGCAATTGATCCGCAATCTGCTTTCCATGAGAATTCCAGAAACTCAATATTGTTCGTTAAAAGTGAGTTTTCAGTTAACGTCATCAGTCTGCTTTCGACACTTGTAACACGATTCAAAGTGCCGCAGCCAAGTGACGTAGCCAAGTGACGTAGCCAAAGTGACGTAGCTAGGTGACGTAGCCAAAGTGACGTAGGTACCTAAAGTGACGCAGCCAAGTGACGTAGGAAAAGCTTTGTCCTGGAGTTTCGGACTCGTCAAATTTTATTGTTTGCTTTCACAGTAAGTCAAGCTCTGATTTTTATTTGTTCATATTTTTTACCGAGACATTTTATGACGAGTGTGATTCACCCGACTTAATTAGGTTTTGGAGTATTGTATGCAAAGAAGGTTACACGAAAGTGGGCCGGCTGCACTTTGTGGTAAGCTGTATCTCTATAATATTGCAATTGTCAGTGGAAACGAAACTGAAACCATGAATCTTATTTATTTTACGATGAACCAGTTGGAAATAAACACCGTATACTGCTTGATAATAATCTGTAATCTGTACATGATTTCATTTCTATGTATAAGCCTTTAATTATAAAACTGGAGATATCTTGTCTTAGCAGAATGCACTTTTTCTAAGAATAATTTTTACTAAAGCGCACCACACTATGCTACTTTTTCAGCAGGTGTGTATGTACCTACGTATTCTTTTACGATGTATGGTGGTATGGGATGCAACATGTATAGCGTAAGATAACTACAAAATTTATGTTTTTGATAGTTCGCGCCTGCGTGATACGCATGCATGCAAAAACGTCTGATTTGGAAGATTTCGTTCCGTTAATAGCTTAAAAATCAATTCATATACGAGGTCTATATATTCATCTTGCTTAGTTTTTAAGAATGATAATTGTGCATGAACCACCTTTATAACGATTTCGATTGTTTCATTTTCTTTTATGATTTGTTGTATGTGTACGAGTGGATTATAATTATAAGCATGTACATAAAGTATGTGTAGCTATCTGTAGTTTTGTATACACTGCTTCCCCCACCGTAAAGTTGCGGAAAGTAGTAAGCATAGGTGAGGAGCAAAGCTATTGTTACAATCAGGCAATGAGGTCACCTACAGGTAAATAAGTTCGATTACTTCCGATTGTCTTGAGCATCGTTTCCTCTGAGGTCAAGGTAAAGTCAGCTTCACCGCAGCCCCTACTGGGAATCCAACGCGCACTGGTTCGTGCTTCAGGTTCAGGCCAAATGGCCGCAGAGGTTCGAGTGTACGGCTGAACGTGAAGGGGGATGGACTGCCAGTGCCAACAATTGCACGTCTTGCCGTGCCCTGCCCGTAAAAGCTGCCTAAGGTGCTGCTCATGCTGCACGTTTTCCAAAGTCAGACAGTTTCCCACTGTATTCAAAGTTTAAAACGCGTACATCACTGCTTTTTGCCATTAGTCAGCAACGAATCAAGCAATTGTATATTGTGACTTCTACCCGCCTAAATTAACGAGTTAACTGTACTTCGCGGATCGGCATTTGCGTGATTCTAAAATCACTCATTCAACCAAAGGCACGGTGTGTCAAGTGATCCCCAGACAAAAGTACAAGTGTGTCAATTGATCATACAGCCAAAATTACATGTGTGTCAATTGATTATACAGCCAAAAGTACAGGTGTGTCAATTGATTATACAGCCAAAAGTACAGGTGTGTCAAGTGATCCCCAGCCAAAAGTACAGGTGTGTCAAGTGATCCCCAGCCAAAAGTACAGGTGTGTCAAGTGATCCCCAGCCAAAAGTACAGGTGTGTCAAGTGATCCCCA
>LQNS02277718.1:1865770-1877572 GCA_001587735.2 Parhyale hawaiensis | reverse complement strand
AGTGGCATTTCCTCCAACTCAGGGGCTACCCAGAGCCCCGAACCCAAAGCCAGCTCATACAAACAAAGTGGCGTCCGGTGGCCGGACAATGGGGGCGGCCTGATAACGCGCAGACTTCCTGTGCTTAATGAATTGGTAATTTTTGGTGTTAATTTTGATCCAAAATTATCGTTTGAGTCCAACATCCGTTCGGTTGCCTCTCGAGCATCGCAGAAAATTGGTCTCGTGCGACGCGTTTGGAAGGTGTTTTGTTCGGTAGAGTTGACACGTTGCTGCTTTAATTGTTCTGTCCTCCTCCTGCTGGAATGCTGCTCCTTAGTCTGGGGTTCTGTTGCTGATTGTCATCCGAGTTTACTTGACCGAGTGGTTCGTCGCTGTGCGTTCATGGTGGATGGTGTTGTGTCTTGTGATTTGGCGCATTGTCGCTGAGTTGGTGGGGTCTGCTTTCTCTGTAAAATACTTCATGGCGCTTGTCGTCTACTGGAGGCTTATCTTCCATAGCCATTTGCTTAGGTGAGGTATACTCGGCGTACTAGTGCTCTTCATGAGTTTGCCTTGGAGCCGGTACGACACCGTACAAGCCGGTATTCTCGTTCGCTTTTTCCATCATAGGTAGAAGTTTGTAATGGTATTGATGGCTCTACCTTTGCTGGTGCGAGAATTGGCAGCGTTAAGCAATCTGGGAACAGAGTAATTCTGTGAACTCTCATCTTCTATTTCTTTCTTTTTTTTCTATTGCTGGGGTGGTTGAGTGCAGGTTTGTTCACCTATGGAGTTTCCTTTATTATCACGTCTCCAGTTTAGCGCATTCTAATGCAAGTAATAATAATACCTACGCAAAGTAAGGCAATGGGAATGAAAAAATTCGTATTGGTTCTAACACCCTGTTTTTCTCTATATTAACACCGAAACCTAATCATTTGTGCCCTTTGATAGAATCAACAATTTCTGTAATTTTCTTGAAGAGTCATTAATAACTTTTTCAGTTATGCTGCTAACAAACATTATAACAAACATAAGTTAAACAAACTAACAGACCTTCAGTCATCACCGCAATTGAATAATTTATATCTTTTAACATTACTAACTACACCTGTAAATTTCATTAGGATCCATAATAACTTTTTGAGTTATTGCGCCAACAAGCATAATGTAAAACATAGCAAAAACACACAAACGAACGAACAGACAGATCATCACAAAAATTTGGTCATTTACTCTTCGTATGGCATGCCCGGATTCAACGTAAATAGTCTCTCTGGATGCCAGGGGCTTCTAATTTTTTCGTTAGCCATTGATGCGGGACTTTGTCAGATGCTCTGGTAAAGGCGTTTGAAACCAACTGACATTCACAGACTTACACATGTTTGCATCCAGCGATATAATCCATGTGGAGCAACATGCATCAATCAATTACTGGTCTCGATTCGAGGTGTAAGATGCTTAATTTATCGGCGTTCGAGTCACCGTTACCAAAATGGTATCATTTGCATAGTTTATCATAATGAACGTTCTCCACTGAAAAGAGCATGTCACTACTCTGCAGCATGAAGAGCAATTAAGGCTCACGAACGCTAACCTGGGAAACGCTGGAAACCGCGTTGTATGAAGCACTCAAAAAACTGTCCACAGAAAAACTCTGCGCTCGGTAAGAAACAAAATCACGAATGGCTGGCAACACTTTGCCACCTATGCCAAATGGCTCTAAATGGTACAATGGGGCCATATAGTTTACCCTTAGAGCACCCCACTGAAGCCCGATTGAACAAGGCGAGTCCTAGAGCCTTTACACTCGTTGTAAATGAGTCTTAGGATAAGCGAAGAACATAATTATATTTTAACTAGAGCACTCTGAGTGTGCATACCTCTGTTAAGCAAGGCAGCGGTGACGAAAAATTCAAATCGGCTCTGAAAGAGCGGTTTTCTTTCTAACAACACCAGAATCTGATCACTTGTGTCTTTTGATGATATTAACAGTGGCTGTAATTTTCTTGGAGATCCGTTCATAGCTTTTTGAGTTACGCTGCTAGCAAACATAAGTCAAACACACAAATGGACAAGCCGATCACCACCAAAATTGATGCAATTATGTAATTTAACACGACTAACAATTCCTGAAAATTTCATAAAAATCCCTCAATAATTTTTGAGTTATTGCACTAACAAAGATTCTAACAAACATTAGTCAAACACACAAACGGAGGTACCGATCATCACCAAAACCTAATCAATTATGTCTTTCAACATTACTAACAATTCCTGAAAATTTCATGAAGATTCATTCATAGTTTTTGAGTTATTGCGCTGACAAACATTTTAACCAACATTAGTCAAACACACAAACGGATCAACCTATCATCACCAAAATTTAATCAATTATGTCTCTCAACATGACTAACAACTCCTGAGAATTTCATGAAGATCCATCTATAATTTTGAGTTATTGCGCTAACAAACATTTTAACCAACATTAGTCAAACACACAAACGGACCTACCGATCATCACTAAAATTTAATCAATTATGTCTCTTAACATGACTAACAGTTCCTGAAAATTCCATAATGATTCATTCATACTTTTTCAAGTAATTGCGCTAACAAACATAAATTCAAATACAGCGACAAACAAACGAAAAGATCATCATAAAAATTTGATTATTTACGCTCTGTAATAAACCCAGCAACTCATGTAAATTTCATGAAAATCTGTCCATTACTTTTTTAGCTATGGCACTAACAAAAAATAGGCTGACAAACAAACAAAAGGATTGGCGGATCTTTACCAAAAGTTAATCATCTGTTCCTCTTAACATACCTAACAATCACTGTAAATTTCGTCAAAATCCGTCCATAACTTTATGAGTTATCTTGATGACAGACAGAAAAACAGACGAACAGACAGAAAGACAAACAGCAAAACCGGACGAAAACATAAGCGCCTTGGCGGAGGTAATTAGCACATGCACTCCATAGAGAAACAAGCTTTTCAATGGACGCAAGGAATGTGCTTATTAGCAACAGACACTAATCCATCGGCACAGATCTTTGGTTGGAGCAAGGAATAAATTTGATCATTTTTAGACAATTTTAATCAGTATCCCAAATGGAATGAATGTCGCCCACCAATGACATAAGATAAAGAATTTTATTTTTTGCTGAGAATTAAGATTTTGCATCATTTTGATGGGCTTGCCGCTTTAGTTTTCTAGGTTGACTAGACAATATTTTGTCGAGGCTCTAGATATCAACCGATCGTACGAGTTATTTGTCATTTTAAGTGGGCAGTCAAATAAAGTGTACTGGGTGTTAAAAGAAATCATTGGTAACTAGAGCACCCTGAGAGCGCATACCTCCGCCAAGCGATGCAACGGTAGCAAAAAATTGAAATTGGCTCTGAAACCATAATTTTCTTTGTATAAACTCAAAGATCTAATCATTTGTGTCTTTTGATAGTAATAACAGCTTGTGCAATATTCTTGAAGATCCGTTTATAACTTTTTGAGTTATACTGCTAACAAACGTTATGACAAACATGAGTCAAACATACGAACGAACTAACCGATTTGCACAGAAATTTAATCATATATGTCTTCCAACAATACTAACAACCCGTCTAAATTTCATAAAGATCCATTCATTATTTTTTGAGTTATTGTGCTAACAAGCACAAAATAGAAACAGTGACAAACGAACGATCGAACCAACAGATCATTACCAAAATTTGGTCCTCTTCTCTTTGTTATATACTTAACACCTCACGTTAATTTCATTAAAATCCATCCATAACTTCTTGAGTTATGGCATTAAGAAAAATGAGGCAGACAAATAAACAAATGGATGGACATACCTATCTTCACCAAAAGTTAATCATGTGTTCCTCCTAACATACCAAACATTCCCTGTAAATTTCGTCCAAATTGATTCTGAACTTTCTGAGTTATCTTGGTGACAGACAAACAAACAGCCTAACGAACAAATAGACAGACAGACCAACATGACGAAAACATAACCTCTTTGCCAGAGGTACGTATCTGAACGCGTAGAAAAACTGGTCTACTATTGTTCGAGTTCCCTGGTGTTTCTGGTTGGCTAACGACCTGGATTGAATCCATGCCCCCAATAAAAAACCCTAGAAATTTCCACTGAGCCCTCGTGCCAAACCAAACATGAATGAGACTGCAAGTTACGTACAAGCCCCCATACCAATTAAGGGTCATGATCCACACTAAATAGAGAAATGGAGAAGACCGCTATTTAAATATAAAAAACATTTTAACTTTCGTTTCCAGATTAGTAATTCGGTCACATTATTCTATTCTTGTAACTACAGCGATCTCGCTATGGAATGCAGTCAGAATATTTCATGGAATTTAGATTCGGCAAAGCTATAAGTGCCCTTAACTGTTGATGCTAATCTACGAATTACGAATGTACTCAGTGTGAATTTCAGATAACTTCTGGAGTGAAACTACGGTCAGCAAGCGAGACTTAACATAGCTTTCAGAACAGAAATTAGGTGGGTCAAACAAATTTGTTTCAAAAGAAGACAGATCTCGAAAAAAAAAAAACCTAATAACCAGTTGAGTTAAGCTTTCGAGAGCTGGAGCTTGTCAGGGGTCCTTCTAATGAAAGATTATGAGTGGGGCAGATCCACGCTAGGCTCGGGCAGAAATGTCTTTAATTTCAAAGTTAATTCAATTGTGTCAGTTTTGCTAAGCGGGTGGCAGGGTTAAGAGCTGCAGCGCTGCAGCCTTGTGGTTTCCTATAGTTGCAGTACGTTAGCCGCTGCGGCCATGTCATCTTTGGCCTTGGTTGGTGTCTTGACTGCTGTCTCCTCATATCTGTGCTCAGTAATACTTCAAAATACAGGGAAAAATCACTGTTTTTTGCATCCTACCTGTCAGGCTTTTTGTTACTGCATAGGTTTGGAAGGTCGTGGGGCATATTAACGAAAACCATACATCCTCACGACACAAGCAAGAAACGGACAAGTTAGACCCCAGCTCTGGTGCCAAACTTAAAAAAATAAACTATAAGTTACCACTATGTTCTGGTGCCACACAAGAAAAACTATATACAAGTACTACTGAACCTTCCTGCCCAACAAAAAACAGAGAGTAAGTTGACATTGGGCCCAGTACAAAGCAGAAGCCAGAACTCAAGTTACACTAATTTATCGTGTCAAATAGGAAGCAGACAAGTTAACACGATGCCCTCGTGCCAAGCAAGAGCCAAAACTCCAACTCACCGCAAAGCAGTCGTGCCACGCCGGATACCCACACGCTAGCGCGGTCGGGTACAGAATACCTGGCCCGACGCCGGGGTACCAAAGAGTCCGCGTCCCAGAAATGAGCCAGCCATGTGGGTCAACGTTCATCCTCAAGCTGAATAATTTCTCAGGGAATGAGTCCAGACCAACGAAGCCTGGCCAATGCCCTCGCATCTTCATCTAGTGAGAGTTCCTGCTAGTTACCACTCTTTATGAAGTCTCTGTCTGTTCATTTTGAAAACAAATTTCCGCGTTTATTTTTATTATTTATTTTTTTTATAGATGCACGTGCTCTTTATTCCAGACGTATCAGTGGGGTTCGTAGAAGAGAAATTTTATGAGAAGTAGAGCACACAATCCGCTATATTCATACTTGCAGTTTTTGGTGCACGTGAGCAGTAAGTTGTCAACGTACAGACTATAGTCAATTGAGAAAAAATAATTATGACTGATTGAAGTGGACAAAAGTGGGTACAACCATATTGCTCGTTGGCAGCCGTGTTTGGAAGGTTTGGGGCAAAATGTGCTTCGGCAGCCTTTAGGACTCAAATTTTGAGCCATAATCCGTTCCCTATTGGCTGAAGCTGCTTTATAGCAACGAAACTTGATTGGAATATGCATTTATAAGGTGCCATTATTGCGAAAACGTAAAGGATCACTAACCGTAACGTAAGGAACATGCAGGGTAGAACCATTGGCCCATAGAAAAGGAACTAATAGGCGGGAATAACTAAATGCAAAAAATTATTGACATGTGGGTCCACCAGTAGATTTAAAACATGCTCACTTCTGGGGTCAGTGTAAGTTAAGTATTTCAAAGTCATAAAAAACGCGAGTTAGCCTGCAGTTTGAGGTAAAAATTTTGCAAAATTGTAAAGAAGGCATGAATACAAAAAAATTGTACTGAAAGTTATTCAAAGATAACTGGAAATTACGGGAATCTCCATTGCTAGTTATTGGGAACCAGTGATTTCATGTATTATAGATTTACAGATTTGTATCGATGCTGTTCTTCAGTTTATGCATTGAAGGAAAGCCAACCCTAATAACAGAGCAGCCTTTGGAAAAACCTTGTTATGTTTTTTTAGTATGAAAGCTCGGAAATAACTAAGTTGAATTGAACTCCCTAGAGAAGTCATTTTGCCCCTGCATTTGACGGTTTAGCCTCCGAACAAATTTAATGGTGCACACTCTTTTAAACTTAATACCACTTTAGGGATATCTTGTTACGATTAAAATAAAGAAATTTTAATATCTGAACAGTGATATCTATATTTCTTTAAGGAAATTTATACTTTTTACTGTCGTGCAACTTCACGAATGGCTTAAGACGCTGCACCCGATACCTAACTATGCTTGTACTATGTCCGGCGGTCTTCCTCAGAAGTGTTACGAAGTTGAGAGAAGGAAAGACTGGTGAACTTCGCCGATACTAATTCATCATAGAGAGTCTTTTGATGCAGGCGGTCGCGAAGACTGCTTGGGCTGAGGCCAATGATTATTCATCCTACGGTTCCTAGCGACTTTTTGACATTGGCAGCAAGCCCATGACTTTGTCTGCAGGTACCCGAGGCATAGCCTCAACTCGCCTCCTGCGAGAGAGATAATTGTTTGTGGTTACCGTTAGCTGGTCAAAGAATTCAATCTTAAGCTTTCATTTCTCTGCTTTGGATCGTAAACTCAATCACTTTTCCTAGGTGGTGTCATAGGAATCAGCTCCTGATTAAGGAGGCGTTCACTAGGACACTGAAATTAATCAACCCGTTGAGGCGAGTTCTGTCCGAAACTCCAGGCAGAAGCTTTGGTTCTGTCTTTTTGAACTTTGTCACAAGTGCTAACCACCGCGCGGCTAGGTTGGGCAGGCTGAAAGCTTTACGGTACGGAACAAGCTTGAAGCTCTGTCAATCGTAAGAATAAACTACTGATGGCCAATACCGGATCAATTCTGTGAATCGAAGCCAGCCCACCTATCTGAAGTTTCCAACAAGTCTAGGGCTTAATTTAAATGCCTAATCGAATTCTCTTTAAATCCTGAAATTGACTTACGTTTAGAAATTCAATCATCAGGAATGAAGTTCTGTCGAATGAAGTTGAAACTGATCGGTTTATTTTACCGTGCAGGAAGTTGGTGAATTATATATTACATACAAGACAAGTCTCTTGGGCTCAGTTTACTGTGCATACGTCATGTCAGTCGATGCCACCTGTCATTAATGAATCTTTCCTTAAGTTTGGATCACAGATTAATATTAATTTCAGTTACCGCAAGAAAGTTGCAGGTCCCACATACTTCTAATAATGATCTATTCACGCTCGTGAAAAATGACATCATTTAAAGCACTAAGAACACTATTCTACTTTGTTGCGTGATTCGTATGTCGTAATTCGTAATCTAGGTGTCACGCCCGTCTCATTTTAGTACGGAAAGTGAAGCTACTCCTAATGGCACCATTTGTTGAAGCAGTCGACTTAAGTTGAAAGAGACTAACGTGCCGATGACGCCACACCTCTTATCACTCAACCAACGCAAATCCTCTAATATTGGGCGTTCCAATTAGTGTTAATCGTATCGGAAAGGAACTATTTGATTATAAATTAATTAAAGGGGCGAAGAGTGACTCCCCACCACTTCTCCTCTTACGTGGGCAATGCACAACATCACAAGAAAGATTTTTAATTATTAACTGGTCGGTTCTAGGCCCTTTGCGTGCCCAAGCGCAGCAATGCGTAGGTGATGGATGTGTGGAGTACCCGGCCGCTGTTCACCGCGGCCTGCCTCAATAAAATGGATTGTCTGCCCCGACAACAGCTGAGACTGGGGCAACCCTAAAACTTGAAAAATGATAATAATACGTTGGAACCAATGGAAAAACGGAGGGTGCTCTACAAAGCAGAACCAACACTTTATAGTATATTGGAATGGGCTCCAAAAATTATGCCTTGCAGGCTTAACTTGTTCGAAACTTTACGCAGCTGCGCTTAAAAATAATTACTGAGTTTCCTGAAATTGACTCTAAATGGGTTACTCTTCAGAGTTCCTGAAACTCAATTTTACTTCGTGAAAGAGAATTTCAGGCGGCTTAATGTAATCGCGTTGCTTTTTAGCACTTACAGCAAGATTCAAATTAACAAAGCCAATGCTCGTTCTAGAATTCTAAATTTCGGAAACTTAAGTCAAGCGGTGACGGCTTAAATTCGGAGCCCAGTCGAACGCACCCTTATAGTCTTAGCACAAACTAAAGTAGGTCGCTGCAGGAGGTTCACTTTGGTACTCGTGTACATGTAACTCTCGACTTTTACGAGAGATGGGAACAGGATGAAATCGTAATACTCGAGATACGTTTCTATAAGTCGAGATAAGGTCTCATATAGTGTTGCCAAATGAAATCTGGGTTTTCCTGCTAGGAATCTCAAAAAAATTCTGAAAAATGCTAAATCCCTTTACGCAGCAGAAAACTATGCTAGAGAAATATTTTACAGCAAAAATTACGTTTTAAATTACATTTCAATGAAATTTTATCATAGCACAAGGACTTATTCGTTGACAACAACCAGGAAGCAAAGAGCGTAATGGGAGGACTCAAGAAAAATTAGCACCAATAAGTGACGTCATCATCGACGAATCTATGGCTGAGCAGCTATAGGAGTATTCTACCTAATGTAACCAGAAAAATCGTCTTAAATTGCGAAAATCATCCCTAGCTTATAAATAAATTTAGATAATATATACTAATTTAGCAATTATCTATAGAAAATTGCAGTGCATGGTGGAAACTTTCACTGCACTAGCGCCGAATTTGTTCCCTTTCGGTGACCTGATTTAACTTCTTTTTCTTGATTGAAGCCTTATTTACACTTCATATTCAGTTCACAGTGCTCTTCACAGAATATATATATATATTCCCTTCCAACAAGTATAAGCACCATTATAGCCAATTCTGTACACGAGAGAAACCACAGTAACAGTTAGCCATTGCTCGAACTTTCTGAACTTGGCGACATTTTTCGGCATTTTGCAGCTCAAGTAGCTGGCCAATCATGAGCGGGAGATTGAATGAAATAAACTGAAAAAATACGGTGATATGTTCAAGAAAACAATATACGAAGGACTGAGGTGCCACCCCTAAACACTTCGACTCGTCGATGTGTCGATGTGATGTAAATTTGCTACGTGCGGTCACGGCTATGTTTTATTTCAATGCTATTGAGTCCTCCCGTTGCATTCTTTGCTACCTGATAACATCTTTCCAGCACTTTTTTTATATTTTTACAGCACTAATTTTTTTCTTAATATTTTGTGAGCACATGACAAAACACTGATAGAAGCATTTTGTGTGTTTCAATTTTATATTAAATAAATTTCTGAGTAATAATTTGTTTTACCGCTATATTCCACTCAAATTACTGACAAACCACAATTTTTCCAGTAGGTGAGTCTATTACCTGCAAAATACTTCACAGCGTCTATGTTAGCGCTTTTTTGATAAAAGAAAACTATAAGGTAATAAACTCAGCTACATATTTTTTTCATTTAAGCAATATCACATTTATACAGAGATGCGATTTGTCAGAATATTTTGGACAGAAACAAAGTTGAGGTTTTTGAAGACGCTAATGGCTTTTGACACGCGATTATAAAACAATTTTTCAGACTTTGTAAAGAATTTCTTAGTTATCTAATTTTTATTGTTCAGTTTTGTTGAATGTTGGTATAATCTTACCTGCCATTGTGTATCACATCTTCCTAAGTTTCCTCAAAATTATAGCTCAACTTTCGTTCTTTGTTAAAAATTCTGCAGTTTTAGCTTTATTGTAAAACAGAAGGAAGAATCAGTTTACCACTTAACACAATACACTGCATATATAGGTATATTAACACTCCATTACTTAACATGATTACACCCATGGCTACATTAGTCAAGCTGCATGGCTGTAACATGATTACACCCATGGGTACATTAGTCAAGCTGCATGGCTGTAAACTTCCACCGGACGTGAATTATAGGATTTATGATTTTCTGAACAAAATGGGATGGATTTGCTTGAAATTTCTACATTGAACTACCAAGGATATATAAAAAATTTCAAACAACAGCTAAATATTCTGTTTTGATGCTGTGTTTCATGCTAGATGCTAAATCCAAATTTATAATGTTAAATCACCGCAATAGTGCTAATTTTAGCATTAAAAATATCAATTTGGCAACACTGAGCTACTATGGCGTACAAAGAAACCTGTATTTCAAGTAAGGACTATTCCAAGTTCACGAGGAAGAAATTTTCTGTTATTTTACTACAGTATAAAGGAAATATATACAAAAGCAAGTGATAACATGTGTATTAATTACTCAAGAAATTACTGTTATACAATCAACAATGCTAAATAATGCATTACTCATCGAAAACGTTAAAATACTGGGCGAATCGTAATATTCAAGAGCAGGAAACGCATTTCGCAAAATTTTAGATAGGGCCACAAAATTACGCTCGTAAAAGTCGAGAGTTACATGTCTTAGCATAGTGGAGAGGATCAAACAAGCTATTTCTAGATAAGAGCAGCACATATGTGGCGGAAATGTCATCTGCGTTTGGCATGACTAATAGCATACGACAAGTACAATTACTCTATCCCATTCTGTTCAATATCTTAGTTGACTGTATCCATACAAAGATGAATGTAGCTGGAGTAGGCTCTCATATCAACAGTAAGGCAGTAAATGTCCTTAGTAATGCTGTTGACATGTTGCTAACCTCTCCTCATACTACAGCTAGGATTACAAAAGCTGCCTGTTCTCAATGATGTGGTGCTTACGTGGTGCTTACTTGGGTCAAAAAATTACTGATGATTTTCACGATAACCAGGATATAGAGAAAGAAACTTTGAAGCTCCATGGAGATGGTAACACGGTAATTCAAAAATTCTTACATTGCTCTAAAGAGGTCAAATGCCAACTGTTACGAACCTACTGTTACCCCCTTCTACTGTAACTCCCATTAGTGTGCAGTAACTTTAAAAAGAAATCTACCAAGAGCTTGGGCATTGTTTATAACAATATATTCCGCATATTAATGAATGTACCAAGGTCTAATAGTGAAAGTTTAATATTTGCTCAGAAGTTCACTGATTGTCTCAAAGTCAGGACAAAGACTTCTATATGTGTAATTGGGGCAGAAGAGAGGAGAAAATGGATTGAGGTGGTCTCGGAAACTTTGGCCGTTAAGTGTTTGCGACTCCTCGAGAAGGAGTTCTTAGCAGTGGAGGATGTCTCTCCCACTCTTTGTTAAGACGATTTTAAAAACCGTTGACTGTTTCCGCACCGACAATGTCGGAATGTGAGACAGATAAACAGATAATGTTCGTACAACGGTTGCAAGCAACTATTTGTATTTAAACCGAACAAATGACATTGTAAATGCATAAGTAAAAAGCCCTCAGGGGCATATTGTGGCGGGCCCTTTCCCTGCCACAATATGTTTGGGCATCACGCACCCAAGGGTCCTGAGTGCCTTCTCCGCAGGGGATGTAGCATCTG
>LQNS02277718.1:1762851-1783608 GCA_001587735.2 Parhyale hawaiensis | reverse complement strand
GATCGATCGATCGCGCAAATCCACCAAACGCGCGCAACATATACAAAGTGGTACCATGTAACGTAGAACTCGATAAATGAAACCATGTAAAAGTGTTCCTTGTAAGATGGTACCTTGCGAACTGTTAAACTGACAGTTTGCAGTACATAGTGTTTGGGATTTTTACGAAAAGCGCTGCTTGTGTAGTGTCTTGAGTCGCCTCTAATATACCTATTTTGTACTGGTGAAATATTATATATAACTGGAGTGCCTGGTCGCCCAGATGGCAGCAGAATTTTGCATTGGTGTTACAGTTTGTTGTAGGTATTTCATTCTGCTATACTGTATTACATTGTATTAGCTTGTATTGCATTGAATCACATTGTATTACACTGTATTACATTGTATCACATTGTATCATATTGTATTACAGTGCTCCCGCCATGCCTACAATTTGTCAAGCAGCTAAAGCACATAGATGCCGCAGAAGATGCTACCATTCTAATTTGACAAAATCACAGCTGTTTTCTTCCTAAAACTACTTCAGATGTATACGATTCGTATTCGACTATCAAGAAATTGTGAAAAATAAAAGTAAAAACACCGAGAGAGATTGAGGAATATACGCCCCAACTTCCTAAACTGCTTTGATTCAAATAGCATTGCTCCATGCATCAACAATATCAAATGGTTTACTCAGGTTGTTAATTGTGCTACCTAGAAAAAGCTTGAGTCTCGTTTCTTCATTAGAAAATAGCTAGAGAAAAATCCCATGCAGTGAAACAGGGTTAAATTCTTGTTCCACTAGCAACTTTGCTTCGTCGAATAGGTCTCCGTACGAAGGCCAGGTGACGTTATACATTTCACTCGGCATGCTCAGAACTGTTCTCTCTCTCTCTCTCTTTCTAGTTATTGAGGCCAGTAGAAGTACTAGAAGTACTGCAAGTTGGATTTTTTTCGCCGTTGGCGAGCTAAGCTTGACTGTATTGCTTGAAAGGGATATCAGACATATATTTGGTGCATAAAGAAACGAATAAATGACGTACAAAAGTACATGTTGGTCGCTATTATGATCATTTGGCGAGAGTGTACAGTTCGGTCTAAAGGCCCGTCTACGCGCAAGTCAAATTAGCGTATTAATTCTGTCAGCTTAATTCTTCACTTTGTGTGGTGTGTTCTTGTAAAACACAAATGTGGATCTACTAAGAGATTTGCTAAATGAAATAGTAATGAAGACAATTTGCTCTGCAAATATCGCGAGTAAAATTGATGAAAACGCCTCTAATATGGAAACTGTGAAATTGTTTGCTGTTTGCTGTTCAGCAACAAATTCAGCAACACATTCAGCAGCACATTCGGACGCTAGATGAGGAAACATATCTATTCATTTGACTGTCATTTGAATAATTACCTTCCTCAAGATGACAGCAAGAAAGTTCATACACCTCTCAGCCCTGGTTGTAGTCAATACTGAGATTGGGCAATGTCTAATTTTATATACAGAGACTATACAAAGTAAATCGGAGAAATGAAATCAGAATCACCTTATAATTTACAGTAGTACGTGAAAGTGTTGGATACACATAATTTATTTAGCAATGCAACTATACATTTTCTTTTCTTTAAATAGTTCTACGTGCAAAGTTCAGCATTACATGCTTAAAAATTTGAAAACTAAAATTAAAAGCAATGCTTACCCAAAAGTATTGGTGAATGCAAGTATAACAATACTGTACAGTGGCCGCAAAAACAAAGTTTACCCCTGTGCCTCAAAAAACAAAGTTATCGCATAAGTCGCCAAAGATCTTACTTTTGCATTCCCCGCCATATGAGAGTAGAGAGAGAAGGGTGGTACGATGCGTGCTACTACACTCCAACGCCACACACAAATCCCCGCGACACAGTCAGTCTGTGATCTATCAGAACTCGAGCAGAGTAGTCAGTACACGTACGTTGCACTGGCCCACGGGCCTCTTCTTTCCTATCTTTTCACTTCTATTGGTACCATATAGAAGAAAAAAAAACACTACGGCGTCACAATGGGGCGGAAGAAAGCTTACCATTGAAAAAAAGACCCGAGCCGTCACCCTAATCGACCTGGGAGTGCCGGTGAACCGCGTAGCTGTCCAACAAAATGTCAGCCGAGAATCCCTCATCAAACGTAAAGAATCAGCTGCCGCATTCCTTGCTGAGACCATACCGCCACGCAAAGTAGGAGGTGGGTGCTGTGGGTGCAAGAGAAAGACGACAGCAAGGACTAACAAGGTGTTGTCTTTCTCTTGCTGCCACATCCCACTTTGCGTGACGGTATGGTTCCAGCAAGGAGTGCGGCAGCTGATTTTTTACTCATGAAGAGGGACACTCGGCTGGCATACAGTTGGACAGCAACGCGGTTTTCCGGCGCTCCCAGCTCGATTAGGGCGACGGTCCGAGTCTTTTCTTCAATGATAAGCTACTTCTGACTCATCGTGATGCAGTGGTTGTTTTTAATATGGTGCCAAAATAAGTGAAAATATAGGAAAGAAGAGGCCCGTGGACCAGTGCAACATACGTGTACTCTGCTCGAACTTTGTTAGATACAGACTCACTATGTAGCGGGGATTTGTATGTGGCGTTGGAGTGAAGTAGCACGCGTCGTACCACGTACCCTTCTCTCTCTACTCTCATATAGCGGAGAATGCAAAAATAAAGTCTCTGGTGAACTAGCCTATGCGATACCTTTGTTTCTGAGGCACAGGGATAAACTTTGCTTTTGAGGTCACTGTATTCTAGTCAAAAAGAATTGTAAACAACCAGTTAATATTTTGTTGCATACCCATTCTTTACTAAGTTTAAATAATATCTAACCTCTTTTCATCGACATTTTTTTCTATTAGGGACTCTAAGCCCATCCTTCCTCGCAGAACTCCTACTCTTAGTATTTCGTACATTCGTTACAACACTAGTCATCTTTACCATCTTTATTGATTTCCATAAATTCTCAGATTGGATAGGCGTCCGGAAACTGATTTGGCCACGGCAACACTCCAACATCGTTCCCTTCCTACCCTTTATGAACTGCTTTGGTTGCATGCTCGAGATACTTATACCGTTGCAAAAGAAAACCTCCTCTAAATATGGCGGATGCACACTAACGTAAAAGTTGCTCCCCCATACAAGCTATATCCGATTTCGTTGCCGCGAACAAAGCTTTGGCATATAGAGTGCTCCACTAATACGTTGAATATCTAATTTATGAGTCGTTTCTTGCAGTTTGTATGCTATAACCAGCAGCAATGGTCAAGCTTCAAGTGTTCTTCACATTTCTGAGTTAGTTTAAAGTTACAATGAGTCATAGTTTTAGAGTAACACACAAAACTAATGACGTAAGTTACAGTTACGGCAACGTGAGAACCAAAGTGAAATGTTGAGTGACTAAGCGACTTCTTTTCCGTTAGTGTGCACCCGCTATAAGACCCAATGGTCTGACAAGTTTCCTAAGTTTTCTTTGAAACGTACAATGACACATGCTACCATCCACCGTTTCTTTAATAATTTCGATTTCACTATGTGCCATTTCATGAAAAACACCCCATACCCTATGTGTATAGTATTTGTCAACTCCAGCTTCACAGTGGGTATAGTAAAAGTATTTGAAGAATAGTAAGCCATCGTACCGTCCTATAGCTCCCTACTCGAGTAGTCGTATTATGACGAAAATGTTAAATTTTCGTCTTGACCTTGGACACTTTGTAAATTGTCCCCTTCTTCAGTTCAGTTTCTTTAAGATCGTTTCGAATTTAGCAACATGCTATGAACGAATTTTTTATCACCACTTTCTTAAATATCCAACTTGCCAACTTTTCATTTACGTACCGTCTTCCAATGCTTTGCCGGTTCATTTCTACATAAAGTTCTCTTTCTTTCAACTGTTATTATTTGTTCATTACGATCTTCGAACTGTTACAATAACCGTATCCCCTCTCCAAGTAATCCATGCTAAGAACTTTCACCATTCCTTCTTGTCTTCAATTTCTTAGCAGGCTGGCAACTGTATCACTTTCATGAATATCTTGCTTATATTTCCAACAGTGGTTAATAGTTGATATAGATTACTGGATGTTTTACTATAGCTATCTCTGTTTCTGATTATGATAATTGATACGCTCACCGCACGTCCTGAGATAGTTCTTTACTTCACCAATGTTAATCAACAGATGCCTTAGAGTGTTGATTGCAACAGCGAGCAAATGCGGTTATCGCTTCGTTGTAAGTGTTAATTGTGGACTCTTCTAACTGGCCAAATGTAGGAGTGCTTATTATTACAACATGAAATTCACTTTTTCTTTTTTACTCAGATATTTGAATAATACTGGTATAAGGGTAATAGCTTATATAGGGCCGAAGCACAAGTACCGGCTATTATGTACTCTGGGAAAGGGCCTATTTGTCCGTCTACTGCTTGCTATCTATAGTCTGACCATTTTATCAAAGCAGTTCGGTCGTGGTCAAATTCTTTTATAGCGTTGCCAATTCTATGTGTATATCTGATATTTTGTGCAGCCCGTATCATAGCCCCGCCCACTACCTCTATATAGAGAAATCTCGGAAATACCCATAGAATTGGCACCGCTATATAGGAATTTAACCACAACCGAACTGCCTTGATAAAATAGTCCGACTATAATCCATTTCAAATACTGTTGAGGGAATCAAATATTCGAACACCATAACTTCTTAACGAAGCAAAATTTCTGAAAAATATGCAAAATTCGAATAAAATAAATGTATTAAAATCGATAGAAGCGTAATTTGCAAGAAAAATAAAAAATGACTACTAAAAAGTATACATTTTCGTACTTTTAGGGGTAAATAAAATATTTGTACGATTCAAAGCTGATGCATGATCATTATTCATGTTTGGTAACAAACCTCTTATGCACTCTTACTGCAATCAATGGACGTCTGTGTAACCTTAAATTAATAATTTGCATGTTTCCTTAAGCTTGTTATCCTATGTTTCTATGCACCTCTTTCTCAGATCTTGGATGCATTACAGAGATCTGAGTAGACTTTTAACTTTAATAACGTCACAAATTTTCAGCAGGGCATAAGCCAGAGGCTGGCTTAGCGATTCGAATAGTTTTACGTCGTGATTATTAAACTAATTTTTTTTTGTGCTCCGTTTCGTTTGTACAGTTAAACTGAGACGCAATCTTGTTTAATTTCTGCTTCGTTTTCTCTGATTGGTTTGGTGGGCATGGAGTAAATTCGTCTTGTATCAAGGCAAACAGTCGATCTTTGTAGTAGGCACGGCCCATCACCACTGTACCCCCGCCCTTGTCAGCTGGCTGTATGACAATATCTGTATTTTCTTTCAATGACTTTATTGCGGTATGTTCTTCCGGGGTAAGGTTGGGCTCAGTGTTGTCGGGAAGTGCTGAATACCGAGGTTTTTCAGTTTGATTTTTAAATCTTCTACGTTGATAGTTACTGCTTGATTTCATTCTTGGTACTTGATTTTAGAGAAATAGCCACTGAAAAACATTTCTTTCAAATCAAGGACCTACCAAAAATGAAATCAGACTAGCCATCTGCACTACCGAGACGCCGTTTTCCTTCAATGGACGAACCGACCTACAGCAGAACGGCGTCTCTATGGGTATAGCTCTCGGCCCCCTTCGCGGATTCTTACATGTCTGCATTGACAACTTCTCTTTTAGCACAGGACCGACATTCCAATCCTATATTTAATGTACGGTATGTCGATGATATCTTAGCAATTTTCCAATCCGCCAATCATGTTCATCATTTCATACGACGACTTGAATCAAATTCTGTCCTAAAATTAATAAAAAACTAGCTCAAAATAATAGGATAAGTTTTCTATACGTTCAACTATTAATTGATAACGGTAGCATTAAAACCCCGTGTATGTTAAACCAACCAGTAATAGCAACTATACCAACTATGGTTCGCCTACGCGCTTAAGTTACAAAAAATCAGTTGCCAAAACACTAGTACACCGCGCATTGAAGCTTTCGAGCTCTTGGTTAGGTTTCCATTGGGAGATCCTGAGATTGAAGCAAGTTTTCGCAGGCTATGACTACCTTCAAGCAATAGTGGAGAATATAATTTCTAAAATACTGGATCATAATTTTATGGCAGATAATATTAGGACCGAAGACAACTCCATTCCATTTTACATACCGTTTCACAACATCTTCACTTTCCAAGCCGACCGTAATACTCTGAAAAATATTATCTATCGGCACGTGAAACCCATTAACATGTTATAGCTTCTCTGTTAAAGTAATTCCATAAATTCCATACTGTAAGCCACACAAATTAGGTTTTTGTTTCTCAAGCAGACCATCCAAACCGACTGCAGACAGGACAGAAGTCGTATATCGGTTTAAATGTACCGAAAACCGCTGTAGTGCGACTTATGTTGGATATATATACGACGAATGGCCTGCATAAACGTTGCAAATAGCATAGAAATAAATCAAGCAGTATGTATTCTCATCACTCGTACGAACACCAAATGAAAGTGTCCCCATCAGAAACTTCGATTAACTTTTTTTTTCAATTGTATTCAGTAACCATGACCTCCTCGACCTGAAAATAGCTGAAGCATTTACCATTAGGCAAGAAAACCCATACATCAACGTCAAATACGACCAGGGTGTGACTTTCTTCAAACTTTTTTAACCGGAACATTCCCGTAAGATCCAAGCTATGGATAGCACTCTCGCCATTGGGTAACAGCCAATTATTTTCCAGCAGTAACAGAGCGAAGTCATTTCATGTCGCGGTGTGAGTGTTCTAGTAGCCAGTGCAAATGGCCTTCTTAGTACCTGAATATATTGTGCATACGTAGGATAAATAGTAACCAGATCAAATTATGTACTTAGTACCTGTAATTTTGTGTAATGATAGGTCGGTCTATAAAAATTTTACCACAATGTGTGTGCTCAGAATTAACTGTTCATTTTACGTTTGCAAATCACCAATCATGATTTTTCAATGTATGAACCTGAAGATGGCCATTGTAATAGACCGAAAAGTTGTGCCAAATTTTAATATACTAATCACTGCTGTGGCAAGATTTTATTCTCTCATTGTTTCAAAGAAATTGACTGGTGGAAGTTTTTTAACTTTTTGGAAGGTGGAGCGCACCCCGAAATTAAATAGTAAAACAAACTCTGATGTACACATTTTAATACTTAAAGTTGCAGTTACGGCCACGACAGCATAATCGCATCAGTTGAGTTGGCTTACTGCCGCTAATAAGACGGAAGTTGTGTGTGGGCAGCAGACTCCACGGTCCCCGTCTCCCTCTGCAGCCGAAAACCCGCCCAGTGGTGGATTTCTTTTTATCATCTATAGGCATTTATGTCTTTATATAGCATTCCTGCAGTGCCATTAACTACACCCACCCAAATAAAGGAACAAATTTACAACTAATTAAAGCACCGCATCTCTAAGGCCGTGTTCACACGTCCTTCATTGTAACGCGTTCAGTCAAACTGATGAACACGGTGCATTCATTTGATGAAAGCAGCTGCAGCAAATGCAAAAGACTGAAGGAAGAAGCACGTCCCTTTTTCGCAACGCGCTGCGTCATTCAAGTTCAGTAAAGAGAACCTATAAATACTGAATTTATTCGCTATGGCGTTTTCAAGTCAGGAACAAGTCGGTTAAGTGACTTTTGATCGTCATTTCAACGATCAGAATCAATGTACTCCCGCTTAACGCAAGAAAACTAGATGGCCTAAAAATGTTGCAAGAATACAGACGCCTTCTTGGATTTGGAAAACGGCTGATTGCTCTCTGTTGATTTCCCATTAATCGGTTTATCAGGCTGTGACTATTTTAAAAATAGGTTGTTCCTATCAAAATCAGGCTATATGTTTAAGGGATACGAATGTGACTTCAAACCGTTGCGAAATATAACAAAAATGTTAAGAGACGCTATCATAACTGAACTCGCGGCGTTAATCACTTGAATGATGGTCGCTTCTGCGTGTGGACAGAGAGAAAGAAAAAAAAGTTGACGGAGAGCTCGTGTTCATTTTTGTACCTGAACGCGTTACGATGAGGGACGTGTGAACTGGCCCTAACTCCCAATAATGCCGTGACGTCATCATTATAACTTGTCTCAATGAGCCGGAAATTTTACTGAGATAAGGGTTTAGCACAATTTACTTACTAAAGAAAGTTATGTCAGACAAGTACAGCAAAACCACTATATTTTGGACAGCACGGGGGAAGGCCTATTTCAAAATATTGAAAATTCCGGAAAGAACTGTTAGTCCGGAGGTTTTCCCCCATGCATATATGGGTCGATATTGAGAATGTAGAGCCATGTTTCCACAGCAATATTACCAGCTACAGAGGTAAATTGAACGCCATACTAAGCTAGATGGAACGCTCGCAAATGTATAAACACGATGCAAAACATACACTATATATAACCTATACCTAATTCACAAGACATTACACAAACATAGATGCAGCAGTAATACACCTGGTAATCCCAGAAAATCAAAGGCATTTTCCTGAACTACCGGGTTTCCTAGAATTTCTCGGATTTACCTTGTAATTTCTGAATATTCCCAGAAGAAATCGGATTGGGAAAAATTTTCGGAATATCCGAAATTCCGAGTTATAGGAGTCCGAAATATCGGGGTTTTACTGTATTGCGTGCAGTAGTATAACAGTCACGTCACACAGAAGTATCAGCCAATAGCGCAACTCTTTTCAAATGCACATAGGTCGGACTGCAAACTGCTCAGTTTATTGTTTGGAATAACGGTGTGCGAACCACTGAAGATGTGTACATTTTCCAATTTTTTATTGCGCAACAGATGAATATTCAATGCAATAAAACATCTAATCTATGTGATGTATCTACAGTATAATAAAGACTGCTGTGTATTTATCTATTTGTTTGTCCATCTTCTGTCACGCTTTAAGAAAACAGATAGGCGAAACTATACCCAGGTTGGAGGCTGTGGTCGTCCTGTCAAGCTTCATTGAAAACTGATAGGTAGAAAATAGGCCAGGTTATAGATGATGGCAAATGTATAACTGAATGCAGTTCTTTCTTTGCCAACGTTGAACTCCACTCAATGCAAATACATATAGCATCTCTAAGCACTCTCTTGCATCATGATTTGTAATTTTTTATGTTGTTTCATTCATCCAAATTTCAGCTGCTCTATTGACTGCATAATCATCGAAGCAGATGGTAAGATCTTCTTCAGCGGCCAGCAAGCGGGTAAAGAAAACAATGATTTCTTGGTAGCAAATAGTTTTCTCCAACTTGGGTTCATCTTTGAACAAAACAACTTTTTACTTGAGGAAATAACTTCCGAGTTGTATCATATGACACCATCGAGCATCCTGGATTCAGAGCTCAGTATATGTTTGGAGCAATATTGAATGCGGGCAAAAAACATTGCTTTCCAGCGTATCACCGAAGGAAAGCTTGGTGTTGTTCAGCCCTAGGATGCTCATCTATTATTTTCTAGAATTCAAATTGGCAGTTGCAGTGCCTCCTACATGACAAAGTGCAGAAAATTATGGTCAATGAAGACGGGTCATCACAAATTCGCCTATGTCTTTATTGACAGCGCGGGCCCTCTAGTTTTCAATAAAAGTTTGTGTAATCGAGTTTACTTTGAATATTTCTTAGGTCTGACATAACTCTCTTCAGTAAATAAACTGTGGTATTATTCTTTTGGATTCAGCAGCAGTGAGAATACTATTACGTTTGTTTGGAACAATCAAATATGAGCTGAAAAATTATGAATTTAATCGAGGATAGCTATTGTTTCTTCTGTACTTAGAAGATGGGACGACCTCCTGGATATTTGCTGTTGACGGTACTATTTAGAAAAAACTAGGTTACATTTTAATAGAAAGTCGACAGCAAACTAACACTAAAATTTAGCATTTTGGGAATTTTTTCCATCATCAGAAATTTCAACTAAAAACTACAAAGGATGCCTAACAGAATTTTATTTTAGATAACCTAAGTTTTGACATGTGTTAACAGGGTGGAACCTAAAGGGTGCATGCCCATGGTGCGCTATGGGGCTCTCATATGAGCGTCGGACGGTAAGGGAAGTGGAGGAAAACTGGCAAGTACAGACGGAGGAAGAAGTGTCAGTCATTGGTTGTGATGAGTGGTTCAGCTGTAGTCATTATATTGAGGCTAGGTTTTGTTGGATATATACTTTATATAGTGATAGTGATTCTAGGGTAGAGAGAAAAGAACCTGTACAGTTGGAGGAAGAAATGTCGGTCAGGCGAAGCCCGCTCCGTCCGTCGCTAGCAAATATCTCTCTATGCCATCATGAAACACTTTGGCTTAACGATTGCCCAAATGACTTCAAAATGATCCACTATAGTGGCTATGTAGATGACACCTTCCTAGTATCTAAAAATCAAACAGATTCTGATTTATTTATGTATTATCTAAATAGTAAACATCAAAATATCAAGTTCACTACCGAAAACCATTCAGATAATTCCTTAGCTTTTTTAGATGTTTTAGAAATCAACCACGACTCAATGCTTGTCACTTGGGTTCACAGAAAGCCCACGTTCCCAGGCCTCGGGACAAGCTTTTACAGAGACTGCTACGATCAATTTGAAATCAATGCTATAAAAGCGAAAACCCGCTTGGCCAAGTTCAGCCAATCAACGACCGCCGCGACTGACGTCAATTTCAACCAATAAGCGACCGCCGCATCACTATTGTGAGTAAACAAAAAAAAAAAAAAAAGGCCGCTGGGGACGGCTTGTTTTACTAAACTAGAAAGAACTTCTCGCCAATTGTTTATCATTTAATACTTCAAATTGAAAGGAACTGCGCGTACACTTTATTTCGTAGATAAAGGAAACAATAGACCAAAGAAAACTATGCATTACAATAGGTAATAAAATAGACTGCTCTACTTACAATATACATGAATAACACAATAAACTGCAGTTGAATAATTTTACAAGCGCTTATATAATAAACAATGCGTCTCTTGTACATACGATGCCATTGCGTAATTACCCAATATGCCTGGCTTTTGGATTACCCAAGATGCCTCGCTGTAAAAGGGGCAACGCTATTGGCCGATACTTCTGTGTGACGTCAGTATCGTGCACAGTGAGGTCACCATTGTCACAAATTTTCTCTTGAATGAACGGAAACGCCTGTCAGTGTTATTGACTCTTCCCACAAGTCCAAGCCATGTTCATGCGTCATTCATCCCAACGTTTTCGATCAGATGAACGAACACGATCTTTGTGTCTTGTCACCGTCTGCACGAAAAAGCGTCTCTCTGTTCAATAAATGAAGATGCGCGTCAAGTTTATTTATATCGTTTCTTTATAGATACATATTTTTTTTATTTTTGCGTCCATTGGAAGTCGCATTCCTGTTTCATAACCTTACAGCCTGATTTCAAGTGGATCAGCCTATATTTAAAACATTTAAAGCCTGACGAATCGATGGAAATGAAGTCATCACACTGCAATTTTCATTTTTTTTTTAATAAATAAGGCATCTCTCGTGTGCTTACAATAATTTTGGTTTTCTAGTATTATGCTGGATTAGAGTCATTCTTGTCACCAATGTGGCATCCAAAAAGCATTGTTGTCGAACTTGCATCATTGCAACTAGCGTGAGAGAAAACGGACGTGCTTCATTCATCAAACTCGCGCGTTCGTCGCATCTCCTTCCACCAACTGAACACGCTGCGTTCAACAGTTTGATCGACCGCGTTAAAATAAAAGACGTGTGGCATTCCTTTACCAGCGCTTTTGTCCCAATGAATTCTTTATGACCTGCATTAATTGCATCACTCCTGTTTAAAGCGTAAACAAAGAAAATCTCAAAACAAAAAACGAGCCATCCTTGTGAAGCATTTTAATGTAGCAACACGATTTATGCAGGGAAAACGAAATAAACCGGCTTCAGGCATATAAAAAATATCAAAAATAAATACATGAGGGCTCGAGGCATTCCTCACCGCCTGAGTGCCCACTTTGTTAGAACCGCCGTAGGGGCCGATTCTCATCTCCTGGCAGCCACCCCCTTGAGTCATCATGGAAAAACTGGAGGGGCTGATGATTGTATCAGCTAATGAGCATCTTTGATTTTGCGATGTAGCCGGAAATTAGCCATAAACAAGTGCGTATACACGGTAAGAAATCCCTCGAAACAAAGAAGCTCAAGCTCGATATAGGGACAAATTATAGTACTAGGTATGTGCTTACTATTCCAGAGTAAACTACTTCGAAACTCGGACCCCAAAGACAAGCGCCTGCATGCGGGATTCAAAGATTAATGGGTATCACTATCAAAATAATTTAGTGCGCTTCACTTGACTTTTAGAGCGATTCCCCATATCCCACAAATGCAGCAAGGAGTGATGCAGCGTGGTGCCGGGTCCGCGCGGTGGGGAGCATCTGCGCTTTCTTCTTGTCTCTGGCGGCCTTTGGGCGGGGTGTGCTTGCTGTTCCACGCACCTGGTAACGTCGGGTCGGAGCGGTGGCTTTTGCCCTGCTTGGTGGGTTGCTGGAGAGCGTGGGGGTGAGGGACGCAGGCGTGTCCCGTCGTGTGGGTCCGGCGTGGCCTACTGCACTTCACTCAAACCCTCCCCTTTATGGTCTCTTCAGTACAATGGTCCCAATGTGGCGCGGCCCCACTTATGTGGTAACGTAGACCAGGGCCTGCAGTACATACCTGCAGGATCAAACGCTATCACTATTTCCTCCATGCGGTCAGAAAGAGTGGTGTTCAAACTCCGCCCTCTTGGAGGTAACTCAGCAACAACAAGAGTTGCCTCCGAAACGACCATGAAAAACACAAATATAACGACCGAAGAACTGCTCTAAGCAAACAGTTTTTCTCCACATCACAGTGAACGTTTGTAATAGACCCCTTCAAAATTGTAGGTTCAGAAAGAGTCATTGCGTTGAAAATCGTCTTACCAAACATTGGGAGAAACACTCTCCACAGCTGCGAGTTCCTCCGCCAGGACCCATAACGGCAAAAACGGCCAAAACATCAGAGGCCACCGTAATTAACTTTCTTACCCCAACTAATTTAACTTCTCAGAGCTCCTCGGGTCTGTGACAATAATTAATCGTGCATGAGCAAACAACTCCTGGGCTGAGATCATTCTCCTTTTTCAATGTCTAAATGATTCTGACAAAATGGCAATAGCTTATGGAGGGCCGGAGCGTAAGTCCTCCATGGCTGCTCTCTGTGAATAAACCTCTTGGTCCGTCTACTGCCAGCCATCTAATCTCATCTAATTATCACCCACGAACGAAGTGAGAGAGGTAATAATGTTTTCATTGAAGATATATATATATATATATTTGTCTGTACTCCCAATAAGTGGTCGAAGGAATTGAGCAATCTTCAAAATTTTTGTAGGGAGTTTGTTGGGTTGACCTAGATGTGGCCCATCCCAGAAATGTACAGCTAGCTGTCCATAAAAAATGACAGCGTTGAATTTTCTTCACCGTGGCAAATTTGCCTCCACCGCCGCAAATCGTGTGGAGAATTGGGCGTTTTATTTTTTCCTATGTTATTATTGAAGAGCAAGTATCTAATCGAATGCGGCTGTGCCCTATAGTCTCGTTCATCAAAAATGACTTCGTTAAATTTGCCCCCTACCACGGGTGATGGTCTTACGCCACCGAGGCGTTCTAATTTTATCTAATCTTAGTTACTTCTTTATTCTAATTAATTCAAAATTGGCAGAGATGTCCAAAACTGTGCATACTAGTGACACTTGTTAGCCATCTGACTTACCCGTCAACGATTTAGCAATTCTTTTGGTTGACACACAGTAGTGTACTCAGGTAATGGTAAAGTCAACTTTGACTGTACCCTCCCCTGAAAACCCCACATGCACTGGTTCGTGCTGCAGATATAGGCCAACTGGCCCCAGAGGGGTAAGTAGAGCAGAGCCGACCACGGGTCGCTAAGAACTATGGCGCCGAAACGGAAAGTTCAATGACCTGAGCTCCCCACCCTCCCATTCCTGGTCAGGCAAGTGCCCCCACCCAACTTCCGCATACCAAACAATTGCCGACTCAGCGCGCCGGACGCGACAAAGATTCCGTCACAGGCTTGTCGCTTGAACTCTGCACCTCGAGCACATGAGTCAGGCACGCATGGCATGCTGCTATTGTTCAAGTTCAAGTCAGTTGGCTTAGCAAGTGTAACTAGAGTAAAGTTTCAGGTATATCTTCAAGTTGAAAGCAAGTTAGAATTCAAATGGCCAGAAAAATAAAACAGTTCCAGATTTGTAATGATGCCGAGATTATGTTACATTCAGTCTATAAAATCGTCATATGTTAGCTAAATGCAAAACCAGACGCCCTTGTGCTGTAGACAGATATAGAGGAGCGCACGGCTGCACACGATCACATGGCGTCAGAGACAGAAGGCTGATGTGGCAACTGTGATTTTATGACCGTCCCACATCTAGTAACGGTCATTACCTCCGCAGTGAAGTATGAGCGCCAAAAACGTTGACGCCACACACTATCCGTAGCAAAATTCAACTACCTGACATGGAGGAGAACCCGGATACCAGAGCATGCAAGCACACTCTGGCTTATGTCAGTTCAAGAATTTCGAAGAATTCTGTCAGACATCCACGAATTTTCATCTTATCTATAGTAACTTCAGCTACTCTAAACTTGTCTATGATATGTGCAATAACTTTGTGAGCTTGTTTATGAAATGTTCAGTACATTCAAACTTTTCTTTGACATAGTCAGTAACTTTAAATTTTTGCCCATGATGTTCAGAAACTTTGAACTTGTCTATAACATATATATACAGCAACCTTAAACGTGTTTGTGACGTATTCACTTCTCTGAACTTCTCTATGACATATTCAGTAATTTTTTATTGAGTTGTTTCATATGTTCAGTACCTCTGAATCTGCCTAGGACTTGGTCACTCTATTTGAACCTATCTTTGACATGTTCAATGCAACTGCACGTTTCTATGACTTGTCTATGTACTAAATGTCGAACATTACGAAATATTTCGCCACTCTACACTTGTCTATGATTAATGCTGAGCGACTAAAAAGTTTGTCTCTGACATGTTTAGTATCTGAAAAACTTTTCTGTGACATGTTCAGCACTACTGAACTTATGTACGACGTAAAAAATAGCACTGAACCCACGTTGCGTCTTCACCAAATTCTGAACTGACTTACAAAACATTCATCTCCCTTGAATCTACAAGAAACCTGACAGTCCTCTATTCTAAACATGATGTTATCTCTCAATAAATTCATCAATGACAAATATTGGGAATTCGTGTGCAATATGTTATACAACGTTTAACAATGTAAAGGACGTTGGTTTATAAAGCGATGGCCTAACCCTCAAGAGTTCAATCTCATTTTGACTGTGACCGAGTGCAGAAGTCTTCTCGTCTCTAGTGTGTGTTCGTTCAATAAGCAAGTTTTTCGGTAGCCTTGCTGGAAGATCCGACAACAAACGGTCCAGGGACCTGTTCCACTAGCGGTATTTCGGACCCGCATTTTTGGAAGCACTACGGTCCGCCGCAAGTAGGTCAGCAGAGATCCTTGTGAACCGGGGAAATGAAAAAAAATAGGTTCTACTTGTCTTATAATCGCTGTTATCGATTTAGATGCTGGTATGCCAGGCTTTTCTGGCATAGTAGATACGAATTCGTATTGCCGTTATTATTTGCTCTGTGGTGTTGGTTGATCTCCTCATAAAAAAATCAAGAGAGGTGAGCGTTGGTAAATCACTACCATCTTTATTCTGTGCTGCTGAATAATGCTGTAGTATATAAATCTATGAAAGAAGTCGTCCAGGCATCGTCGTCGGCAAATTCCACATGTTTCAGTCTTACCCAACACATGTTGAATATGGTGCAGATGGTTAAGAGTGTTTTTTTTTGCAAGTTAATGTGGCGGGTTAGAATAAAAACGTATAACAGTGTCCGGTCCTAGCCTTCATCCTGAAGGGTGAAATAAAGATAGGAAGTATCAGTCAACCTGTGAATGTTACAGATCATTTTCGTGTCATTGCTAACACTGATGTTATTTTGAATGCTATATACATACACTATACAGTCCAAGTCTGACGTATTGCACTTGTTTGATGACTGCTTCCTAACATGATAATGTACAAATTAGTATGTATTCAGTTAAATTCTCCGTACATGTGGCTTAGTGATATTCAAAATACGAGTAAACACACACAGATGCTCAACGTGTATATCTCACTGTGGCTATTATTATTATTATTATTATTATATTTTATTTTGTATCCTCGCATATTTATATTGCTATAGAATATGTTTCATTATTTATTTTCAATATTACGCGTTCGCGAAACACACGTGTATAATGACATTATTCTTGAAAGCAATTGCCAACGAAGGATAGTAACGGAAGTTCAGTAACGAAATCGAATAATTCTAGGTATACACCTGATAATACGCGATGCTTCTTTATTTAGACATATGCTGTTCGCCTTGAATATTCCAGTAGTGGTGTGTATTTATTTCAACATGCCTGTAGAATTTGACCTCTACTCTGAGTGCTATTCCAAATAGTCACGGAATCAAAAGGGGTCGGCGCAATCCTTAACATTAATATATTTTTTCCAAAATTGAAACTTTTGTGAAAAGTTGCAGTGATGGCGAAAAATGTGAGTCCCACCTTCTGAAATTCTTGAATGTTTTTCAAAGGTATGAAATTTCCTTCGAACGTCATGCTCGACAAAACGCCCAGAGTGATGCAAATTGTATACAATTTACCACGACTTGAATATCAGTAGAACGTCGGAAAATGCAAGACTCAGCTCATCGTTTATCATCGCTGCTGCCATGCCCGCCTGTAGAAAAATGAGAATTTAAATTGACACTCTATATTATGCCGGGCCTTGAACGTGTAATTCTTTAGCTATTTAGGGTGTCTGCAAATATGAACACCCGTCACGTTTCCTCAAAGGTAGGAGCGTTTGCGAATCACTTCGAGCATGAATCGTGTCTAGTTAGCATTAAGAGCTCTGTTCCGCGTTTGAATTTTCAAAAGTATTCTTGAGAGTCAGATCAAATATCAAAGTAAGGTAAATTCTTATGTAGATCTGCTAAAGCGAAAAGCTATTTCGATGGTATTCCCGACAGCCAAACCAAATATCACAATACGGTAAACCCTTACAAGTGGAAACCTGGTGTAGCGAAACGGTATTCAACTGCTGGGCTCTAACAGGCTCTGGGCAACTCAGTCACCACAGCTTGCAACATTCATGATATGCCCGTTAGTACTGCGGTTCCCAGAACCCGAAGTTCTAGTTTTTCAGAGCTGGTTACAAGCCTCCAATATTTAATGAAGCCCCGCCTTCAACAGTACATGGCACTGCTGGTTCCAAGTTTTCCCACATGCCATTCCAGTTTCTAAAGAAACAAGTTGATACGGCGTGTGCGTTATGCGGATAAGAAATTGTAACTTTCAAGGAAATAAGATAATGTGGATATGCTTATGAGTCCAACGGACATACCAGTGCAACTAGAAGAGAAGTAAAATAAAAAAAATATGAAGTTTGTGTGCCACATGGACGTGCCACTACCACTTTCAGAGAAATAAGACACTGTGGATGGTCGGTCACACTGGTCCACATAATTTTTGACTTACCAGCAGTAGCATAGAGAGAAATAACTGAAGTCAGGACTTCCTAATTCAACCGACAGTAATTGTTGGGCTAAGATTCTGCGATGAAAATCATTATTTGGACTTCACAGTGTGATTCCATTAGCATTGAGAAGTATCATAGCTGAAACTCTAATAATAGCAAGATTTGATCAGTAGAAAGACTTATTCGCTCCATAATGGGATATACGAATGTTTAAAATAACAACTTTCACAAGTTTTTTTTAAATCTATTCTATCATGGAATTGTTCTGGCCGAGTAAATAATTACTTTTGAAGATTTCAGAAACGTTTTTCTGAGCGAAAACAACATTTACTTCTTAACTAACTACACGAACATTTACCCAATAATTCACATGTAGCATGAATCTTGTCCATACACGTTCCACGGTTTTGTATTGTTTGTGAGCAGCCTTGGGCATGCGAGAGCACAGATAACATTTTATTTTCTTTTTTTCAGTCTCGGAAATGGCAACTTTGTTGCCGCTACTCCTCGTGATGGTCATCGGAGGAGGGTTGGCGACCAGCCAGGAAGGCACAGTCAAACCCCCAAAAAAGAAATTGAGCAAATTTTCACTTGGCACTCGAATTCTGGATCCCTCCTTCCCTGCCTACGCTGCCGAAAAAGGGCTCATGCCTCCTCTTCCCAAAAAGTCTCAAATTTTTGCAAATTCTAAGAGGGAAAAAGACTCTACCTTCCCTAGTCATTTCCCTACTGGGCACAATTTTTTAAGTAGCTCTGTTGTTTCTTCAGATACGTTTCACACCGCATATCCGTTTGACTTCAATGAAGTAAATCATTATAACATCTCGGAACACTTTCCATCCTTCATTGGAAATCAGTCTGCAATTCCAACACTCAATGGCTTTACAAGCAGCTATGTTACGGATCCTGCAAAGAGTCAGCGAATGCTAATAAACAGTCTGGAATACATAAGTGATGCGATGTTCAAACTAGGATTGGTTGGTAAATGCTCGGTGTTTAGCCTTCATGAGCTTCAGAATTCGACTACCAGTACAATGAAAAGTATGCTTCTTACCACGCACCCCTCGGGTAATGAATTTGCCCCCAATCTCTCCTGGAAAAGTGCATCCCATCCCCTGAGTAAAGTATTGCAGAAATTGTTTTCAACCGCAGACCAAAACGCCGCTGATTGCGATGCTGGAATAAATTCTAAACTCCTACGCCATGGCATCGAGGAAACAATAAGCAGGTTAGACATCGATTTGCAGGGTTTCTTGTCAGAAAACATTGCGAAACTTGAAACCTACCTCAATTCAGGTCGTGATGTCCCCTTCGAAAGAGTATCACCACTGGTCAGTCACGTTTGCTCTCGGACGCTCTCTCTAACCGAAGAAGATGTCGCCCATTGTGAGACCGACCTGCACACCCTGCTGGCGAAAGTGATCAGCTACGACCCTGAAGACATAGGGAAAGAAGTGAACATTCCTCGCGTTAAACGAAATAGCCCCACCGAGAGTAAGCCGGCTGGTGATATTGAAAAAATGTACCATGGAGGGCACGGCGGCTATCAACCTTCGCCAAACTATATTGTGGTACCGGACGGTGGCGATTACAATTACTCTTATCCTTTCCTAGTGCATCTGTTAGGGGCAATTACTTTGGGTGCTTATGCCTTTCTGGGTCTACTCGCTTTCCAGACCCTCGCAACGTTATTTACAACCCGTATTGGTATTCCTGGACCAAAAGGAGATAAAGGAGGAAAGGGGGGCAAAGGAAACTTGGGAGATAAAGGAATGAAGGGCATGAAAGGGATGAAAGGCATGAAGGGCGCGCGGGGACCCACGGGACGTGAAGGAGTGCAAGGGAATGCTGGAGAGCCTGGTGACGCGGGAGAAACTGGAGCGACGGGCCCAGATGGAGCTACTGGGCCCGCTGGTGATGCTGGAGCCACTGGAACCAAAGGCTACAAGGGACCCATGGGAGCTCCTGGATTAGATGGTGACCAAGGCGATAAAGGCTTCAAAGGATTTAAAGGCTTCAAGGGCGTCATGGGAAGGAAGAAGCGAGCGGTGTTGGTTAGATTTTTAACTAATAACCACGACCTTCTGGACACACCGGAACTTCTGGATCGTCTCTACAGGCAGAAATCAAAACCCAAAATGGAAATATCAGCAGATATATATGATTTCATCAATCGCATCTGGTCGCAATACAAAAATCCTTTCGGATGCATCCGTTGCGTTCTCTTCAATTACTTTTCACAAGTAGATGATGAACCAACTCTGGATACTTATATCGTGTAAGTGCATAAGATCACCTTGTACACTTTGCATTCTTGGATATTATAATAGAGCTCGTCTTTTTTAGAAAACTCACTTCAGCCTGTGATGGAAATGCTTTAGATTAACTGATGGAAGCTGACACAGATATACGATGCTCTTTACAACTCCTGTAAGCTGCAATAGCACCAGGCCTGTACCGATACTCTATATATGATATCAATATACCCTATGCTAGTTTGCCATCTTAGAATAAAGCTTGAGTATACAAAGTTTGCCTGTAGTATTAGACAGCCTGGACAAGCTGCAATTTTCGAGTTTGTGTTTTTTCATTGCTTCATCGTTAATGTTTAGAATGAACGAATGAAAATGTGTACTATTTTGCAGGTCTTTAACCTTGTTCTCCATAGCACTGTAGAGCTCTTGGTAGACGCCCTCCTCCACCCCTCCCAACAGTAGCTACCTAGTAGTCGCGTGCTCTGCCTCTCTCTCTCTCCCAATCTCCCCTCAGTGCCTGGTACTCAAGTGTTCTCTCTCCCTCTCTCTCCCCACAGTGCCTGGTACTCACGTGTTCTCTCTCCCTCTCTCTCCCTACAGTGCCTGGTACTCACGTGTTCTCTCTCTCCCCACAGTGTCTAGTACTCACGTGTTCTCTCTCCCTCTCTCTCTCTCTCCCTATACCACAATTCGGCTTCTGGCTTCTAGGCTACGTCCTTTGTGTTCTATGCTACGTACGTAGCATAGAGACCACCTACTCGCTATAAAACACTATGCTAACCAACAATGAGCTTTCTAGGTTAGGCCGAGAACCTTGTAGGTTAGG